>PISX010024358.1:17123-27890 GCA_004024625.1 Mellivora capensis
AGGGTATCATGCTTAGTGAAATAAGTCAATCAGAGAAAGACAACTATCATACGATCTCCCTGATATGAGGAAGTGGAGATGCAACATGGGGGGGTTGGGGGGGTAGGAAAAGAAGAAAAGAAACAAGATGGGATCGGGAGGGAGACAAACCATAAGTGACTCTTAAATCTCACAAAACAAACTGAGGGTTGCTGGGGGGAGGGGGGTAGGAAAGGGGGGTGGGGTAATCGACATTGGGGAGAGTATGTACTATGGTTAGTGCTGTGAAGTGTGTAAACCTGGCGATTCACAGACATGTACCCCTGGGGATAAAAATACTTTATATGTTTATAAAAAATTAAAAAAATTTAAAAAAATCTCAAGTAAAAAAAAATGTTGGGTGGAAGTCATGATTTTAAACATATTTATTAAGTTTTTAAATTCAAGAAGAACAAGATGAATATTATACCATTAAGTATTTTAATTCAAGATCTTTCATAGTTACTTTTTTTTTTTTTTTTAAGATTTTATTTATTTGTCAGAGAGAGAGAGAGAATGAGCGAGCACAGGCAGAGTGTCAGGCAGGGGGAGAAGTAGGCTCCCTGGCGAGCAAGGAGCCCGATGTGGGACTCGATCCCGGGACTCCGGGATCATGACCTGAGCCAAAGGCAGCCGCTTAACCAACTGAGCCACCCAGGCGTCCCTCATAGTTACTTTTTATCAGAATGAAGAAGTTCGCTGTTTTAGCCAGTTTAGCTGTGAGTTTTTGGTCATAAACCATTGTTGAATTTTATCAGTCAGTTTCTACATCTATTGAAATGGTCATATATTATTTTTCTCATGTATTCTAATAATGTGGTAAATTCTGTTGATTGATTTTTGAATGTTGAAATAACTTTGCATATTTGGGGTACCCAGTCAAGATTTGTTAGTCTTTTAAAATATTATTAGATTCAGTTTGCTACCATTTTATTATTTTTTCATATATGTTTATAAGAGGTATTTACATAAAATTTTCCTTGTCACAACCTTATTACATTTTGGTATTATGTTTGTATTCTTAAAATATGTAGCAAAGTGTTTTCTAATTTCTATTTACTGAAATAGTTTGTGTAAGTTCTTCATTTTTGGAGATGTTTGGAAAAATTCACTAAGAAAGTCAATGGACATTGAATTTTCTTTGTGGAAATTTTAAAGATAGATGTCCATTATATTTAATAAATATTAGAATTTTGAAATTATCTTTCTTCGTCAGTTTTGATAAGGTGTGTTTTTCAGTAAACTTGTTCATTTCTTCAAAAATTACAAATTTTTTGGAGGATGTTCCTATATTAACATATATTTTTAATATTGGAAGCTCTGGTAATGTATAACTTCCAACTCTTGATATTGGTCATTTATGTTTTCTTTTTTAAAAAATCTGTCATTTTTAGTGTTTTATCAATTTTATTAATGTTTAAAAGCCAACTTTTTTTTTCCTTCCACCACTGATTTCTACTCTTAAATATTTTTCCTTCTGTGGTCCTTAGTTTGTTGTTCTTTTTCTAGCTTCATCCTGGCTCATCCTGTAATTTTGTTTCGCTTTATTCTTTTTTTTTTTTTTTTAAGATTTTTTATTTATTTGACACAGAGAGAGAAATCACAAGTAGACAGAGAGGCAGGCAGAGAGAGAGGGGGAAGCAGGCTCCCTGCTGAGCAGAGAGCCTGATGCAGGACTAGATCTCAGGACTCTGAGATCATGACCTGAGCCGAAGGTAGATGCTTAACCCACTGAGCCACCCCGTGGGTTGCTCAGTTTAGCTTTACTCCTTTCTCACATAAGACTTTAAGACTAAATATGCTAGTAAATACTTTTACTGCATTTCTTTCATATTTTTATCATTTAACTCAAAGTATTTTCTGATTTCTTCTTCACACCATTTGTTATTTAAAAGTATGTTCCTGGGGTGCCTGGGTGGCTCAGTGGATTAAGCCGCTGCCTTCGGCTCAGGTCATGATCTCAGGGTCCTGGGATCGAGTCCCACATCGGGCTCTCTGCTCAGCAGGGAGCCTACTTCCCACCTCTCTCTCTGCCTGACTCTCTGCCTACTTGTGATCTCTCTCTCTGTCAAATAAATAAATAAAATCTTAAAAAAAAAAGTATGTTCCTAAATTTCTGAATACATGGGGATTTTCTAATCATTTTTATGTTACTAATCTTTAGTTTAACCCATTGTGATAAGAGAACATACTGTATAATAAGTACATGTTATGATACTTTTATCAGTGGTCATAATTTCCATAAGAGATTTCTGTGCATTTGTAAGTTTACATCAGTTCACATGCAGAACTTTGTATTTTTCAATATATTTTTTCTTCTTGGTTGAAGTTATTAAGAATAGCAGGAATTTATGGAATATTGAGTGTTACTGAATACCATATGTCCTATTTTGCAATTAAATGCACTTCTAAAAATTTTTAATTCAATTAATGAATATATAATGTATTATTATTTCAGAGGTAGAGGTCAGTGATTCAATCTTGTATAATACCATACCCAGTGCTTGTTACTTCCTGTGCCTCCTTAATGTCCATCCCCCAGTTATCCCATTCCCCTACCACCTCCCTCCAGCAGCCCTCGTTTGTTTCTTATGATTAAGTCTCTTATGGTTTGTCTCCCTCTCTGATTTCATCTTGTTTTATTTTTTCCTCTCTTCCCCTATGATCCTCTGTTTTGTTTCTTAAATTCCCCTTATCAGTGAGATCACATGATAGTTGTCTTTCTGATTGACTTATTTGCTTAGCATAATGCCCTCTAGTTCTATCCACATCATTGCAAATAACAAGATGTCATTTTTTTTGATGGTTGAATAGTATTCCATTGTATGTATATATACACACACACATACCCCATGTTCTTTATCCATTCATCTGTCGATGGACATCTAGGCTCTTTCCATAGTTTGGCTATTGTGGACACTGCTACTATAAACATTGGGATGCAGGTGCCCCCCCCCCCCCATCACTACATTTGTATCTTTGGGGTATATACCCAGTAATGCAATTGCTGGGTGGTAGGGTAGATTTATTTTTAACTTTTTGAGGAACCTCCATACTGTCTTCCAGAGTTGGCTGCACCAGCTTGCATTCCCACCAACAGTGTAAGAGGGGTCCATTTTCACCTCATCCTCGCCATCATCTATTGTTTCCTGAGGAGTTAATTTTAGCTATTTTGACCAGTGTGAGGTAGTATTTTCTTGTGGTTTTGATTTGTATTTCCCTGATGCCCAGTGATGTTGAGCATTTTTTCATGTGTCTGTTGGCCATTTGGATGTCTTTGAAAATATGTCTGTCTTCTACCCATTTCTTTTTTTTTTTTTTTTTAAGTTTTATTTATTTATTTGACAGAGGAAGACACAACGAGAGGGGGAAAACAAGCAGGGGAAGCGGGAGAAGGAGAAGCAGGCTTCCCGCTGGGCAGGGAGCCCAATGTGGGGCTCAATCCCAGGACCCTGGGGTCATGACCTGAGCTGGAGGCAGACGCTTAACAACTAAGCCACCCAGGCATCCCTCTTCTGCCCATTTGTTGAATGGATTATTTGTTCTTTAGGTATTACGTTTGATAAGTTCTTTATAGATTTTGGATAGTAGCCCTTTATCTGATAAAACGTTTGCAAATATCTTCTCCCATTCTTTTGGTTGTATTTTGGTTTTGTTTCTTTTGCTGTGCAAAATCTTTATATCATGATGAATTCCCAGTAGTTCATTTTTGCCTTTGTTTCCCTTGCCTTTGGAGATGTGTCTAACAAGAAGTTGCATGGCTAAGGTCACAGAGGTTGCTGCCTCTGTTCTCCTCTAGGATTTTGATGGATTCCTGTCTCCCATTTAGGGCTTTCATCCATTTTGAGTCTGTTTTTGTGTATGGTGTAAAGAAATGGTCCAGTTTCATTCTTCTGCATGTGACTGTCCAATTTTCCCAACACCATTTGTTGAAGAGACTGTCTTTTTCCAGTGGATATTCTTTCCTGCTTTGTCAAAAATTAGTTGACCATAGAGTTAAAGGTCCATTTCTGGGTTCTCTATTCTGTTCCATTGATCTATGTATCTGTTTTTGCGCCAGTACCATACTGTCTTGATGACTATAGCTTTGTAATAAGTCTTGAATTCTGGCATTGTGATGCTGCGAGCCTTTATTTTGGCTATATGGGGTCTTTTCTCGTTCCGTACAAATTTTAGGATTATTTGTTCCAGCTGTGTGAAAAAAGCTGATGGCATTTTGGTAGGGATTAAATTGAATGTATAGATTGCTCTTGGTAGCATAGGCATTTTAACAATATTTGTTCTTCAGATCCATGAGTATGGAACATTTTTCCGTTTCTTTATGTCTTCCTCAATTTCACTGATGAGTATTCTAGTTTCCTGAGTACAGATCTTTGCCTTTTTGGTAAGGTTTATTCCTACGTATCTTATGATTTTGGGTGCAATGATAAATGCAACTCCTTAATTTCTTTGTATCTCATTGTTAGGGTATAGAAATGCAACTCACTTCTGTGCATTGAGTTTATATCCTGCCACTTTGCTGAATTCCTGTATGAGTTCTAGCAATTTTAGGGTGGAGTCTTTTGGGTTTTCCACATAGAGTATAATGTCATCTGCAAGGAGTGAGAGTTTGACTTCTTCTTTGCCAATTTGAATGCCTTTTATTTCTTTTTGTTGTCTAGTTGCTGAGGCTAGGACCTCTCGTAGTATGTTGAACAGCAGCAGTGAGAATGGACATCCCTGCTGTGTTCCTGATCTTAGGGGAAAAGCTCTCAGTTTTTCCTCATTGTGAATGATACTTGCTATGGGCTTTTTGTATATGGCTTTTATGATATTGAGATATGTTCTCTCTCTCCCTACACTGTGAAGAGTTTTAATCAAGAAAGGATGCTATACTTTGTCAAGTGTTTTTTTCTGAATCTATTGAGAGAATTATGTGGTTCTTGTCCTTTCTTTTATTAATGTAGTATATCACATTGATTGATTGGCAGATATTGAACCACCCTTGCAGCCCAGGAATAAATCCCACTTGGTTGAAGTGAATAATCCTTTTAGTGTACTATTGGACACTATTGGCTAGAATTTTGGCAGCTGTGTTCATCAGGGATATTGGTCTATAATTCTCCTTTTTGGCGGGGTCTTTGGTTTTTGAGATCAGGTAATGCTGGCTTCATAGAAGGAGTTTGAAGTTTCCCTTCCATTTCTGTTTTTTGAAACAGCTTTAAATGTTTGGTAGAATTCCCCTGGGAAGCCATCCAGCCCTGGACTCTTGTTCGATGGGAGATTTTTGATTACTGCTTCAATTTCCTTGTTGATTATGGGTCTGTTCAGGTTTTCTATTTTTTCCTAGTTCAGTTTTGTAGTTTATACATCTCTAGGAATGAATCCATTTCTTTAGATTGCCTACTTTTTTTGTCATATCGTTACTCATAGTATGTTCTTTTTTTTTTTTAAGATTTTATTTATTTATTTGACACAGAGAGAGATCACAAGTAGGCAGAGAGGCAGCAGGCAGAGAGAGTGGGGGAAGCAGGCTCCCTGCCAAGCAGAGAGCCCGATGCGGGGCTCGATCCCAGAACCCTGAGATCATGACCTGAGCCAAAGGCAGAGGCTTTAACCCACTGAGCCACCCAGGCACCCCCTCATAGTATGTTCTTATAATTGTACCTCTGTGCTGTTGGTTATGATCTCTCCTCTTTCATTCATGATTTTATTTTTTTGGGTCCTTTCTCTTTTTGGTAAGTCTGGCCTGGGGTTTATCAATCTTACTAATATTTTCAAAGAACCAGTTCCTGGTTTTGTTGATTTGGTCTCCTTTTCTTCTAGTTTCTTCTATTGCATTGATTTCTGCTCTGATCTTTATTATTTCTCTTCTTCTGCTGGGTTTAGGCTTTATTTGTTGTTTTCTCTAGCTCCTTTAGATATAAGGTTAGGTTTATTTTTGAGACATTTCTTATTTCTTGAGAAAGTTTTGTATTGCTGTATACTTCCCTCTTAGGACTGCCTTTGCTTCATCCCAAAGATTTTGAAGAGTTGTGTTTTCATTTTCATTTCCATGTTTCAGTGAATTTTTAAAAATTCTTCTTTAATTTCCTGGTTGACGCATTCATTCTTCAGTAGGATGCTCTTTCTCCTCCATGTATTTTTGTTTCTTCCAAATTTTTCTTGTGGTTGACTTCAAGTTTTAAAGCATTGTGGTTTAAAATATGCATGGTGTAATCTCAGTTGAGATCTGATTTGTGACCCAGTATGTGGTCTATTCTGGAGAATGTTCCATGTGCACTCAAGAAGAATGTGTATTCTGCTTTAGGATGAAATGCTCTGAATATATTATCTGTGAAGTTCCTCTGGTCCAGTGTGTCATTAACAGCCTTGTTTCCTTGTTGATTTTCTGCTTAGATGATGTGTCCATTGCTGTGAGAGGGGTGTTAAAGTCCCCTACTATTATTGTAATATTATTAATTAGTTTCTTCAATTTTATAATTAAGTGGTTTATATATTTGGTTTCTCGCAAGTTAGGGGCATAAACATTTACAACTGTTAGATTTTCTTGTTGAATAGACCCTTTTATTATGATATAGTGTCTTTCTTCATTCTTATTACAGTCTTTCGTTTAAAATCTAGTATGTCTGATTTAAGGATGTCTACTCCAGCTTTCTTTTGATGTCCATTGGCATGATAAATGGTTCTCCACCTCTTCACTTTCAGCCTGGAGGTGTCTTTGGGTCTAAAATTAGTCTCTTATAAGCAGCATTTTGATGGATTTTGTTTTTTATTCTATCTGAATCCCTGTGTCTTTTGATTGGAGCATTTAATCCATTTACATTCAGAGTGAATAGGGAAAGATATGACTTTAGTGCTATTATATTATTTGTACAGTCACTGTTCCTGTAGATTATCTTTGTTCCTTTCTGTTCTTTGTTAAGTTTGGGTTCTCTACTCAGAGGATCCCCTTTAATATTTCTTGCAGTAGTTTAATGTTCGCAAATTTTAGTTTTAGTTCGCAAAGTTTAGTTTCTGTTTGTCTTGGCTGCTCCTTATTTCTCCTATTCTGAACGATAGCCTTGCTGGATAAAGTATTCTTGGCTGCATATTTTTCACGTTTAGCACATTAAATATATCATGCCCATCCTATCTGGCCTGCCAGGTGTCTGTGAACAGATCTGTTGCCAGCCTTATATTCTACCCTTGTAGGTTAAGGACCTCTTGTCCAGAGCTGCTTTCAGGATTTTCTCTTCATCTTTGAAATTTGCAAGCCTCATTATTATATGTCAGGGTGTTAAATTATTTTATTGATTTTGATGGGGGGTGTTCTCTGTGCCTCCTGGACTTGAATGCCTTTTTCCTTACCCAGGTTAGGGCAGTTCTCTGCTATAATTTGGTCTGGTATACCTTCTCCACCTCACCCCCCCCTGCCCTTCCTCTGGGATCCCAAGTGTTCTAATATTGTTTTGCTTTATGGTATCAGTTATCTCTTGAATTCTCTCCTTGTGATCAAGTAGTTGTTTCTCTCTCTTTTTCTAAGGTTCTTTATTTTCCATCATTTGGTCTTCTATATCACTAATTCTCTTTTCTGTCTCATTTATCCTTGCAGTTAGAGCCTCCATTTTTTATTGCACCTCTTTAATAGCCTTTTAAATTTCTACTTGATTAGATTTTAGTTCTTTTATTTCTCCAGAAAGGGATTCTCTGTTGTCTTCTATGCTTTTTTCCAAATGCAGCTAGTATCCTTATAATCATTATTCTGAACTGTAGTTCCAACATCTTATATTATACTGATTAGGTCCCTAGCAGTCAGTACTGCCTCTTGTTCTCTTTTTTCAGGTGAGTTTTTCCATCTTGTCATTTTATCCATAGAAGAATAGATGAACAAGAGAACAGAATACTAAAATGGCAATGATGACCCCAGAGAAATATACATGAAAAAATTCAGAAGAGACCTGAAACTGGGAAAAAAAAATTTTTTTTGGTCAGTTTGTTAAACTACATCTTAAAATTGTAAAGAAAGAAAAACGCACATACAAAAATAAACTAACTACAAGAAAAGGATAGAATGTAACTGTAAAGATGAAAATTAAGAAAGACTTTAACAACAACAAAAAAAGGAATATGACCAGACAGGTGACTAGAGCAGACTCATACACTAGATTCTAGGTGTATTTTGGTCTGTTTATTAGAAGTAGTACATCCCAAGATTGTAAAGAAAGAAAAATAATTTGAACTCTTTTAGAGCTTCCTTGTTATCTTTGGTTTTATGACTGTTTACTTTTATCTGTGTAAGTAAAAGTGTTTTTATTTATTTTTTGAAGAGATTTTATTTATTTATTTGACAGACAGAGATCACAGGTAGGCAGAGAGGCAGGCAGAGAGGGAGGAATCAGGCTCCCTGCTGAGCAGAGAGCCCGATGCGGGGCTCCATCCCAGGACCCTGGGATCGTGACCTGAGCTGATGGCAGAGGCTTTAACCCACTGAGCCACCCCGGCGCCCCAGTAAAAGTGTTTTTAAAACTAAACTTTATCTCCTCTCAGAAGATTCTTTAACTGTGAACCTAGACATGTTTAATACCAGTGAAATTTCTTCTATTTTTAAATGTTTTTTCTTGTCTATGTTCTTTTTTCTTCCTAATGGAGCTCTTAGAGTTAGACTTTCTTGATTATTTCCCCCTCTTTCTTAATTTTTTTGGCTCATATTTCTCTCTCTTGATCTTGGAGACCAGTAGTGTGTCTTGAATTTGTCTTCTAAATTTGATATTTTCAGCTATATTATTCAGTGTTTTCACTGAATTTTCATTATTTTTTTGTGGTTAACTATTGTCATTCTCTGATACTTTTAAACAATCTTTTACTGATGCTTTTATGTTTTCAAAGTTTTCTGAATCTCTCTGAGGATACCAAGGAGAATTTTTTAAAATTTTAATTCAATTAGCCAACATATAGTACATCATTAGTGTCACATGTAGTGTTCAGTGGTTCATGGTTGCATATAGCATCCAGTGCTCATCACATCATGTGCCCTCCTTAATGCCTATAACCCAGTTACCCCATCCCCCAACCCACCTCCCCTCTGTAACCCTCAGTTTGTTTCCTAGAGTCGAGAGTCTCATGGTTTTTCTCCCTCTCTGATTTCCTTCCGTTTGGTTTTCCCTCCCTTCCCCTATGATCCTCTGTACTATTTCTTATATCCCACATTTGAATGAAATCATATGATAATTGCTTTTCTCTGATTGGCTTATTTCACTTAGCATAATCCCTTCCAGTTCCATCCATGTCAGTGTAAATGGTAAGTATTCATCCCAAGGAGAAAAACACTCTCTTCCCTGTATTATGTTTGTTTCATCTGGAGTCAGCTGTTTTGCTGCTCACCTTGGCCCTCCTCTTTATGCGTTCTTCCTGTCCCCCTTCACCCCTATTATGTGATGATCCTTATCATTCCATATTTATGCTTTTTGTATGTGTATGCAGACTATTTTTAAATACCTCCTTCTGTACGTATTTTAAATAGAGTATTTCCTCTGTTCTGTTGTGTCTGTCATCTGTTTCTGTCTACTTTTTATCTTCCATCAGTTCTTTGAAATTTCTGATTTTGCTGATAGCACTGTTTCTTATTTTTCCAAGCTCTCATGAGTTTTATCACATGTACTTTTCATCCTTTTGGCTATTATTGTTACCTCTTTTGCTTTTACATCTATTATAAATTTCA
The DNA here is from genome assembly GCA_004024625.1 of Mellivora capensis. Taxonomy (NCBI): domain Eukaryota; kingdom Metazoa; phylum Chordata; class Mammalia; order Carnivora; family Mustelidae; genus Mellivora; species Mellivora capensis. The sequence goes on from PISX010024358.1 coordinate 26,821, forward strand.
CTGTCCATTATCATGCTTTTATTATTTTTTTAAAAATTTCTTTTCAGCGTAACAGAATTCATTGTTTTTGCACCACACCCAGTGCTCCATGCAATGCGTGCCCTCCATAATACCTACCACCTGGCTCCCCCAACCTCCCACCCCCCCACCCCTTCAAAACCCTCAGGTTGTTTTTCAGAGTCCATCGTCTCTCATGGTTCATCTCCCCCTCCAGTTTCCCTCCACTCCCTTCTCCTCTCCGTCTCCCCATGTCCTCCGTGTTATTTGTTATGCTCCGCAAATAAGTGAAACCATATGATAATTGACTCTCTCTGCTTGACTTATTTCACTCAGCATAATCTCTTCCAGTCCCGTCCATGTTGATACAAAAGTTGGGTATTCATCCTATTTGATGGAGGCATAATACTCCATAGTGTATATGGACCACATCTTCCTTATCCATTCGTCCTTTGAAGGGCATCTTGGTTCTTTCCACAGTTTGGCGACCGTGGCCATTGCTGCTCTAAACATTGGGGATACAGATGGCCCTACATTTCACTACATCTGTATCTTTGGGACAAATACCCAGTAGTGCAATTGCAGGGTCATAGGGAAGCTCTATTTTTAATTTCTTAAGGAATCTCCACACTGTTCTCCAAAGTGGCTACACCAACTTGCATTCCCACCAACAGTGTAAGAGGGTTCCCCTTTCTCCACATCCTCTCCAACACACGTTGTTTCTGGTTTTCTAATTTTGGCCATTCTAACTAGTGTAAGGTGGTATCTCAAAGTGGTTTTAATTTGAATCTCCCCGTTGGCTAGTGATGATGAACATTTTTTCATGTGCCTGATAGCCCTTTGTATGTCTTCATTGGAGAAGTGTCTGTTCATATCTTCTGCCCATTTTTTGATATGGTTATCTGTTTTGTGTGTGTTGAGTTTGAGAAGTTCTTTACAGATCCTGGATATCAACCATTTGTACTGTCATTTGCAAATGCTTTTAAACAATTGTTATTGTCTTTTAAAAATTTTAAGAAAAGAAAGAAAAATAGGATGTTATACTTACCCACATATTTACTATTTTTGTGTTC
>PISX010024359.1:0-28032 GCA_004024625.1 Mellivora capensis
AAAAAAAAAGATTATCAAGAAGTTAAATAAATTAACCAAAAAATATTAAATAAGCATCTTCTATTCTCAGGCATTGCATTGGTATTGGGGTAAAGTGGGCAAGCAAGAAACCAGTCTGGTTCTCATTCTCATGGACCTTGTGATCTGGCAGGACAAGAGATGCCAAATTATCATAAATTGGAGCTTTTTCAGTTTTGGAGTTAATACAAATAGTAAATGAAGCTCTGGGTATAAATGAAATAGGCTGGAGCAGAAGTCCTCAACCCTTAGTTGCACATTGCACATTAGAATAATTTAGGGAACTTTAAAAATTCTGAAGCTTAGGCCCTAACCTCAGGCCATCTCCTGGGGGTGGACGTTGATGTTAGTATTTTAAAAAGATCTCCCAATGATGCTAATGTGCACCCAGAATTTATAACCCTTAATCTAGAAAGAAATTTTTTAAAAGAGCATATAAAAAAGAAGTTATGGGGAAACACAAATCCCAGTTATTAAGGAGATCTTCAAAAACCATTTTGAAGGAGTTGACATATCAAGTCTCAAGCATTGAGAAAAATGATTTGATCCGTAGGATAAAGGAAGGGTTCCATGCTATCTTGTCTTTTACTTTGCATTATATGTGTAATTTAGAATTTTTTAAAAGTTTTATTCATTTATTTAAGACAGCACGAGAATGCATGGGGCTGGGGAAGGAGCAGAGGGGGAGGGAGAGAGAGAATCTCAAGCAGACTCCCTTCTGAGGGGAGCCCGACATGGGTCTTGATCCCAGGAACCTGAGATCATGACCTGAGCTAAAATCAAGAGGCTGATGCTTAACCAACTTAAAGAGTTGGACTGAGCCACACAGACACCCCTGTAACTTAGAACTTTGACACTCTTCTTCAAGCATCAGAATGACAGATCAATCTCATAGTTCCCAGCATCAGCACCATTTAGACAGCTGTGGAGCTGGCACCAGGTACTGTTGAGTTTTGATCAGTGTTAAGGGTCCAAACAGCCATGGAAGCATCACAAGAAAAAAATTTGTAACCATGGATGATAATGGATGTTAACTAGACTTACAGTGGTCATCTTGTAATAGATACAGATGTCAAATCATTGTGTTTTATACCTGAGCTAATAAAATGTTGTATGTCAACTGTACCTCAGTAAAAAATATAGCCCTGGAAGGACATGTCTGTGCTTAACTCTTCCAGCTCTTCTGATTTTATACCCATATTATACCCATATATATATTTTAAATCTGCTCTTCAGATTTCATACCCATCCAGGAAGGACTTTGCTGGTATTTTATTTCTAGATTAATAGGTATTATTACCCATAAACAAAATCCACAGTGGGACATAATTTGTGTCTGAATTTAAAGAACTCCATGTTCAACTTGATAGGTATCTTTTCATTCTGAGTGTTTACTACTGTAATAAATTTGAGAAGTACAGAGGGCAGGGGGAAGGGAGGAAACATTCTGACTCCCACTCTCAAGTATGGATTAAATAGCAAATATATACTACGTGTTAGAGCACATCGTGTTAAAGAGTTCTAATGTCTGTGAAGAAGGCATTTTCCCCTGTGCTATGGAAGCAACTCAATTCAGAAGGGCAGAGATGAGTGTCTGCTTTTCACTTTGAGCATGACTAAGGGCTTAACACTCCATTTTATCTCCCCAAGTCATCTGCTGTTTTTCCTCCTCTGTGGACCCGTTTTGCTTTATCCAGCAATGATGGACTCTGCCTATTGCTGCCCAGGGTCTCATCATTTTGATAAAACATCTCTTCAGTCTGTTTGTTCCAAGGCAGAATGAGTCTCTTGCTTGGGATTCTACCTCACAGAAGTCCCAGAATATCATGTAAACTCCTCTGAGTGTTTATTTGTTCTTCTCAGTCGCTTTTCTGTCCACAACAGATCTTGACCCGTTCCTGGCTAAACGTGATTAGCAGCTTTGCTTGGAGATGTGAGTAGCCAGGCTCCAGGTGGTCAGGTGAGCTGGAGGACAGAGCCAGAGCCCTGAAGGTGGCTAGGCCTGACGTTCCTAGCGCAGGTCCGACAGACGAGTCCAGGAAAAGCTGCTACCTCCGTCTTTTTGTCCACGTTACCAGGCATCATGCTAAGTAGTTTATATACATTGTGCCATCAAATCCTCTCACTTATGAGAAAGGGTCTCTTACAAACTCCACCTTGATCGTGAGCATCATAAAGATCAAGAGGCATAAGGTCCCATGGCTTCTCTGTGGCAGTGCCAGGATTTGAATCGAAGTCTGACTCCAGAGTCCACCCTACATCCTACAGTTAGAGGGTGTGTCAGGTCAGTGTCTGGAAACCTAGGCTGGGTAAAGGAAGCAGGGTGTATGGCTGGTGCTTGTATTGCAAAATCCAGTGGACTTTATACAATTAAAGCAGATTTGTCTTTTACTTAACACAAACATTTATTTTCCCCTTACGAATTGCGAGCTTCTCTTAAATATTACCTGTTCACTCGAACATTTCAGGAAAAAGCAGGACAGACACTATGTATCCTAATCACACAGCCCTTGGTGCATTTAGGCTAGCGCTACGTACAACCTGAGGCACGCAAAGAATATGATTTTCAAAAACTAGTGACATTTGTCTCTAAATTTAAATAAGGATAAAAAGAGTTGTCCTAAATAATTATTTTTGTGATGACTCTGAGAAGCCAGTTTATGGGAAGATTGCCTTTGTGATAATCAGTCAACATTTCACTACTCTTTAAATCTTGAACATTTCTGTGACTATTTTAGCTTATGAAGTTTACTTCAAACACTAAACCAAATATGGGTATCTTCTCTGGTGATGACTAGAATATATCAACATCAATAATTACAGCCTAGTTAAGTTGCAAAATGTTGGGACCTGTTTATCCATAGGTCTGATGTAGACAGAAATTATTTGGTCACATTAGCCTTCACAGTCGTGTCCTTGTTAGTTGGGGGATGCACTGAGTTCCATGACAATGTCCTTTAGAATATCCTGTGTCCTACAACAGTCTCTACTGTGACATCTCATTATATGAGATGGGTCTCTTTTTCTTTTTTTAAAGGATCACATGAGAAATATTAATTGAGCAACTTTATTCAAATAATTTCTACACCAAGAACTCAGAGTCATTTCAAAGGGACAAGTTTCACTGAAATTTGCTTTGAAGGGCAGATAAGTGAAGCTAGCTCTCACATAATTCTTGAGGATTAAACACACACAGAGTAAGGGGGAAGAGGGACAAACTCTTGAAAAAATAACCTGGCTACATATCTTCAGCTTTCAATTTTTCTGAGTACAAAGTCACTTTTCTCTTCCATCTATTTCATTCCCTTCCATTTATTTCATTCCATGAAATAAAAGTCATTGATTATTTTACTGTGGTTATGACCCAGTTATGTATGCCCATAATAACTCAGCAATTCTAGACCATTGCCAGTTATGTTCTCCAACACTCAAGGACTTCCTGGAGGTTTTTTTTTTCCCTGCCAAGCCATGGCAGAACCTGTAAATTGCTTTCATCTGTTTTGTAAGTGGAATTTCATTATAAGATTTTACTTAAGAGAAAAATCTACAACAGGAAAATTGAAACCCACTAGTATAGCTCATACTTCCCAGATCATTATAGTATTTCACATGAAATACATTTTTAAAAATATTTGGCATAGGGCACCTGGGTGGCTCAGTGAGTTAAAGCCTCTGCCTTCGGCTCAGGTTATGATCTCAGGGTCCTGGGATTGAGCCCTGAATCAAGCTCCCTGCTCAGTGGTGAGCCTGCTTCTTCCTCTCTTTCTGTCTGCCTGTGATCTTTGTCTGTCAAATAAATAAATAAATAAATAAATAAAATCTTTAAAAAAAATAAAAATATTTGGCATAGACAGATGACAGTAGTCATTTCCTGTTTACCTAGAAGTTTCATTTTGTCATTAAAAAGCGATTGTTATTGTTCCAGTAATTAATACTATGGATTCATATGAAAGAAGTAAAAGAGTTTCTGTTCTTTATGAGTATACATACCAAGAAAGACAAACTAATAATTTTTGCTGTAATATATGCTCTTAAAACAGAAGTCAGCATTTTTTTAAAGATTTATTCATTTGAGAGAGAGAGCAGGGGAAGGAGCAGAGGGAGAGGAACGAGGTGACCCTGCCGAGTCCGGACTGAACGCAAGACTTGATCCCATGACCCTGAGATCATGACCTGAGCTAAAATCAAGAGTCGGCAGCCAATTGAGCTATCCAGGCGCCCCAGAAATCAGCACTTTTTAATGTAAAGGCCAGATAATAAATATATTAGTCTTTGTAGTTCATATGGTCTTTGTCACAACTACTCACTTCTGCTGTAGTTGTACAGGACTATTTTTTAGTCAATAGTAAGCAAACGGGAATGGTCAGAATTGGTGTGCAAGCTATAAGTTGCCAATGTCTGTTCTAGAAAGTCAGTGTGAATGGAATATACATGGGATAGAATAGAAACAAGTAGCCATATTTAGCGATGCTATCTTTTAAAAAAAAATGCTAGAAGGCTGACTTTAATGATTCCACTTAGAATTTTAGAGGATAGTTTACAGTTAATGTTTGGTAATCTTGTGGTAGGTTATATACTTTTAAGATTTCAAAGGCGTTTTTCATGTCTGTATAATACTTTGCATACTAATTTACACAGTTGAAAATTTTTGAAATGGGTATTTAATTTCATCCTTAGCTATCACTGATAAATATCTGCACAGACATTATGTGGAAGGTTAAGAAACTTTTTATATTTTTCTAATCACAGACAAAACTGTTTTCTAGAGTGTAGTCCTTATAATTTAGCTTCAATATATTTTGACTATTTTAGTTTCTTTATTTATGATGGTGGACAGAGAAGTGTAATTTACTGCTTTTAGATAGATATCAAATTTTCTTATCTTTTTCTATGTGAAATTCACAAGGTCAAAGGAAAATGATTTTCCTCTCCAATATTTTACCTTATTTACTACATTATACATATTGCCTGTGACTCTATTTTCAACAAATAGCAGCAACATTTCAGAAGCATATTAAAATGACCTTACTAGAGGATTTAAAAGCTTATCTATGATTATAGAAGCTAAAATCTTGCTTTTTAGTAAATGTCAGAATTACTGGGAAAAAATATACCAAGGAGCAAAATTATCAGTGACCTCTTCAGTTATTAAAAGGTGTTCAGTATTGCTTGGAATAATAAAAAATACTGTGCTTTAAAAATTTTAAAAATTACTCTATGTCCCCCTCTGTAATACCATCAACTTCATATAGAGCTATTCTTATGCACCAATAAATAAAGAGGATATGTTATAGCTCTTCCCACAGACAGTGACAAGAAATGACCTGGGCACAGTATTTTTCCTAAGTGCCATACAGAGCAAGACTGTGGATATATGATCTCTGCTGGAAGTCATTTATCCTCAGATTCTGGTAACTAGGGAGCTGGGACACATAGCCGAAGATGGGCTTTGTTTGGCTTGCATCATGTTTTGTAAATTTTTATGACTTCAAGTCAGATGATGTGAAAATAGGGTGATCTAAAAAATAGGTTAATCTGGTACAGATGGGTTATATTTCTGCATTGTCGCAATGCGTTGTAGCTGAGAAGTTTCTGTTCCTTTCAGGCGACATCTGTTTTCACAGGCCCTGTAGTTCACACAGAGCTTGCCTTCACTCCAACATCCCTCCCTCTCAATCCAGCAAACCTTCCACATGACCCCTGCAGGCTTATACATTGTCAGCCTCTCATCCGGGTCCAAAGTCAATGACCTGATTAGATCAGCCTCAGGGGGCTGTCTTCCCCGGCCCCAGCAAGATGCAGGGATCTGTGTGTTGCGTCACTGTCTTTGGATGGTTATTGCGTGTCAGCACCATGTAAGGATCCTTATACCAGCCCCATCAGATGAACTTTGTCATTGCCCCCATTTTATAGAGGCAGACTGAGGTACCTAGAAATAAAACAACTGGCCCAAGGTCACTGGGAAGTATGTGGGTGGGGAGTCTAGGTCTGAGGCCACAGTTATAATAGTCTTAGCAGTGGTGGAAATAGTTTCTGTTTTTCAATCATTTCTTTCCAGAAACCTACCTTCTCAAGTTCTAACTACCTCAAATCATGCAATCGTACTTTCTGTTAGCACTGATGCCATATGAATTGTTGTTTATAGAATTGATTTTTCTACTAATCAAATTAATGTATACATAAAGCTTAAAAATAAAATTTCCAGTTCATACTAGTGATTGGAAGTTGTCTAGGATATTTACATTTCTGAGTCATTTGGCTTCCTTTCTGGTGATTGAGGATTTAACCTCTTAATGGATCTCACTCTCATTTCCTTCTTCCCAGTTTTCTGAAATAATTATATCATATTTTGAATTATAATGTTTACCTTCTTCTGACAGTAAACATTGCTCATTGATAACTTAGCACTGTACTGTGATCACACTTCTGTGCTCTCACAGTATCTTTTTTCCCTTCCCCTCAGGTAATTATGCCTACTGTTTATTTGATTATTTTCATACACACTTGGGTTTTTTTTTTTCTTTTCTAGTGCTCCACCAAACATTTACACATTTATTAACTTTTTTTCAAATGCTCAAACACACCAAATAACCTATCATCCCCTAGCGCTACAACCGGAAGCCTCTTTCCTGGAACCCGGTGTCTGCTCGGATCTAGAAGCATTGCTCTGTTGTCTGTGCAGAATTCTCCAACTCAGTCCTGCTCTGCACAACCTTCTGTTTGGTCTCTTTGACCTGGGTCCCATGTCCTCCCCTTGGTTCATTTCCTCATCTTGCTGAAGCGCAGCTCTTTGTAGCTTCCTAGAAAACTATGCATGGGAATACATTTTTTTGTGTTCTTGACTGTTTGAAAATACCATTATTGTGTCCTCACACTTTTTAGTCTTGATAGAGTTGTAAATTGGAAAACGTTCTCTTAGAATTTTGCAATTATTGTCTTTACCATCTTCTGTTGTTCAATGTTGGTGTAAGACATCTGCTGCCATTATAATTCCTGTTTCTTTGTAAATGAATCTCCTCTCCCTGCCTGCTTTGTGGACCTTTTCTTTAACCTTGTTCTGAAATTACAGATCATGTTTGTATGGGTCTTTATTCATCAAAGAGATGGGCATTCAGTAGACTTTTCAATATAAGGACTTATATCTTTTGGCCCTGGAAAATTATTCTTGTTTCTTATTTTTATAACTTTCCCCCTTTTATTCCTATTCTGGAATTCTTATTTAGATGTTGCCCTCTTGTATAATTTTCTAATTTTCCTTACTTTTCTCTGTTGGTGATTTTCTTGATCTTACATTTTAATCTTTCTATTAAAATATTTTTTGTTTATCATATTTTAAAAAACCATTGCTCTTTCTTGCCTGTTTCTTTTTCATTAATCCCTGTTCTGGTTTTATGGGAATGATACCTTCTCTTATTTTTCCAAAGCTATGATTATAGGCTTTTCTCTTCTTGAAATGTCCTTCTCCTGTATTCATTGTTATAATTTCCTTCAGGTCCTTTTTTTTTTTTTTTACCCCCTCTTTGTTTTGGCCCTTCTTCCTTAAGCTAAAGTCTTGCCTCAACTCTCTGGTGGTTCCTTGGCTAACTGTCTGGTGGTTCCTTGGCTATCCACTCATATTTAAGAATGAAATCTTAAAAAGCACTGTGGAAGGTCTGGGAGTGGAGATGGTGTTTGTTGACTGGCAGCCCTTCTTTGCAGGGTGGCCAAGAAGCTTGCCAACCTTGGGAGACTAGTTTCTCTCTGAGGTTCATTTTCTCCAAAAAATAAAACAAGATGAAATCAGAGAGAGAGACAAACTATAAGAGACTCTTAATCATAGGAAACAAACTGAGGGTTGCTAGAGGGGGGCAGGGGGTGGGATAACTGGGTGATGAACATTAAGGAGGGCACATGATATAATGAGCACTGGGTATTATATAAGACTGATGACCTTCTGTTTGGTCTCTTTGACCTGGATCCCATGTCCTCCCCTTGGTCACTGACCCCTACCTCTGAAACTCATAATGCACTCTATGTTAATTCAATGAATTTGAATACAAACAAAACAAAAAAGAACTATCTAGTCTCCTGCACTCAGTTACAGTTGTTCTGGGAGCAGGTCTGTGAAAGGAAGCTGAGACATTTACTGTTCATTATGGAAATATTCTCTCAATTCCCTTGTTTTTAGCTTGCCACTTCATTCCTGTTGTAAATGTTCCCTGGAGTCCCTGGGCATAAACATCTGATCTCATGTGAGGGCTGTGGGGATCAGATGTGGATGGAGGAGGCTTTCTCCAGTTAGATGCCTTAACATAGCTGAGTAGCATGTGGTGGATAGAGTTAGACATTTTCATTGCCATACGGAGGGAACCACAAATACTGGTTGTGGTGCCATATTAGTGAGTTACAGTAATTAAGATGGAACTGATTTGGGGCATACCATTTAGAATTCATTGTTATACAATCATGACTTTTGTGTAGAACCATGTATCTAAAGTTATATGTTTGGAAAACTTCAAAAATTCACTTTGTAAAAATCAGCGTAAAAGAGAAATAGAGTGTGATACATGTGATCATGATCATGGAAACTGACTGCCATACCTATCACTAAATTTTTAAACAGTTTTATATTTTACTTTGTTTCATTTATTTGGCTTTGATTTGTCTGGAAACAGAATGATTATAAACTTATTAAATAATATTCTGAATAGTCAAAACAAAAAATATATGCCTCTAGAAATAGATCTATCAGCTGTAGTTTTGGGAGTGAAAATGATTTTATTTATTTGAAAGATTCATCAATTAGAAATAAATTAAAACTTTTATGCTATTCACATAAAACACAAAAAAGCTATAACGTCCCAAATTATTTCAGTACTACTCTGTCTCCCATTTTGCAATAAAAGTACAAGAATTCTATTTTTAGTTCCAACTCAGCATTGAAAAGCCTGCCTTAGACACCACCACCCACATCTATGCTCTCCAAGAACTTGCTAATTGCATCTGAATTATGCTGCCAGTTGGAGTCCTTAAATAAGAATAAAAAATTTCTTGAGATATAGCATTATTTTCAATATGAAGAAGTATAATTCCAAGTTTTTTCATGACTTAGGGGTAAGGATAACACTACTTTTAAAATCTGAACTTAATGAAATTAAAACTATAAAAATTGCTTATTGGAATACATAAAAATTGGATCTATCTTCAAAAAATAGAAAAGTCTTTACCATGTATATTCACTTGCTAGAGCTGCCCTAACAAAGTACGACACAGACTGGGTAGCTTAAGAACAAAAATTTATTTTCTCACTGTTCTGTAGGCCGCAAGTCTGAGAGCAATGCATTTACAGAGATGGTTTCTCCTGAGGCCCTTCTCCTTGGCTTGCAGATGGCCATCTTCTCCCTGTATTGTCACATTGTCTTCTTTCTATATGTGCCAGTGTCTTCCTCTTATGAAGACACCGAGCATATTGGATTAGGACTCACCCTAAGACTTCATTTTCATTTAATTACCTTAATAATTTGATTAACCAAATAAAGACTGCTTCCTTTATTTGGCTGTTGTAAATAAGGCTGCTGTGAACATAGGAATGCATGTATCTCTTTGAATTAGTGTTTTTATTTTGGGGGTAAATATCCAGTACTGCGATTCCTGGTAGTAGAGTAGTTCCATTTTTAACTTTTTGAGGAAACTCCATACTCTTTTCCTCAGTGGTTACACAGTTTGTACTCCCACCAACATTACACAATGGTTTCTGTTTCTCCATATCCTCTCTAACCTCATTGTTTCTTGTGTTTTCGATTTTAGCCATTCTGACAGTTGTGAGGTGATACCTCATTGTACTTTTGATTTGCTATTCCCTGATGATGGTGATGTTGAGCATCTTTTCATGTACCTGTTGGCCATCTGGATGCCTTCTTTGGAGAAACATCTGTTCATGTCTTCTGTCCAATTTTTAATTAGATTATTTGTTTTTTGGGTGTTGAGTTGTACAAGTCCTTTACGTATTTTGTATACTAGCCCTTTATCGAATATGTCATTTGCAAATATCTTCCCCCATTCAGTAGGTTGCCTTTCGTTTTGTTGATTATTTCCTTTGATGTGCAAAAGCTTTTTATTTTTATTTAATTCCAATAGTTTATTTTTACTTCTGTTTGCCTTGCCTGTATAGTTACTTTTGTATTACTCTCTCATGACATCACTGTTGTGTGGTAGTGATAAGTTTCTGATTTGTTAAGTATTTGGAAACACATGATCAAAAGGAAGAATTATTTATCCTGAGAATATTAAGTTTTCCATAAAATTTTATGGAAAAATAGGGCATCTTTACTACAAAAGTACTGAAGGATTCATTCTTTACCCTGCCCTAGTGCTTCTGTGAATGCTATGTAAGAGGCCTAGCATTTATCTTGAATAGTATTACATCAATTAGGAGAAAGAAATACTTACCTACTAGCTTGTGTTAGCTTCACTGTGGAGGAAATGCATGTATCAAACACTGGACTTCCATATGTAATCTTTCTTACACATTTCATAACCATCTACATATGTTTTAAATACCATTTTTTTTAATCTCTGGGAAGATAAATAGAACTATTTTTTTCAGTACAGTATAAAAATCTGGCATTCTCCATTATATGTGTAGAAATAAATTTATAAAATTCTAGCAAATTCCTTATGAAACAGCAATTTTCTTATGATTTCTTTAGAAATGTCCTTAGCCTGTGGAGGTCACAGAAGTATTGAGATTATCTTGAAATGCACTGATTTTTTTTTAAAGGTGAAGTGAAACAATTGGTCATGATAAATTAGGACATGGGATGGGGAAAAGATGGAACGATTATTTCCTCTGTTAATAGCTAATCACAATCATAAAACCTTCTCAGAATTTCGTGTGAGGAAAAGAAAGGAATTTTGGATGGAGAGGGTAAAATTCACAATAGAGACTTAGTTATCTGTTTTAAGTATGGGGGCAAAATTTAAATTACCAAAGGTAAAAGAACCCTGTTCTCTTTTTGCTGAAGTCTTGTGATTAAAGGCAAAAACAATAAAACGCCATAACATGTATTTACAAAATATATGGTGGTACGTTAATAATTTAGGAAGTATTGCTGATATATTGCATTTTGGTATTTTTACCAAAGACATATGATAAAACTAATTTGTGTTAGCAACTACAGCTGTGATATGCTACTAGCATTAAAGTTAAATGCATGTAAGAATTATAAAAATAAATATGAATAGGTTCCTCATATGAACTTATAGCATAATTGTGGCAATTAGGTTGTTTCAGTAATAATGAAGTTTTCATTATATACTACATTAGAGATTGGCATCTATATTTATACTAATAAGAGTGAAATTGTTATGTGATACAGCGTGATATTTATGTAAATAAATATGACGATTTGAGTTTCGGGGTTATATACAAAGTTTCCTTAGGGATATTGCACTGGATTCATCCCATGGCATTTTATCCCTTTTTTGGGTATCAAAATGTGAAATAGGTTTCAAGTCAAGTAAAAAAAATCCCTTTGAAATTATGAAAGATTTTCACCATATTTTTCTCAATGAGAGAATAATTATACACACATACACATACACACAAAGACTTACATAGAAACATAAAGAGTTGAAAAAGAATGTATTTTTAAATTCAACTTGGAAAAATAACCATGTTTAGTTTTCTGTTATTATCAGAAGCTGCAGAAAGTGGCAAAAATAATAAACAAAATTATTAAAGAAGGATGTTTCCTGTTTGTGTGTAGATACAAATTTTGTGTGACTCCTATAACAGAAAATGATCTGTAAGCCCATTTTTAGCAAAGCATATGGCAGCAGCAGACAAATCATATTATATTCAACAATTCTACATAGGCATCTACCCAGGCTACCAAATGTTGAATTTGTGTACTGATAGTTTATAGTAAGGACCAGTAAGAAGTTCTCTCTCCTTGGCTGAAACAGAGCTAGCTGTGATGTCACCAAGCAGCCCGCCTAGACTTTGTTGTCTAACTCTATCAGGGAAGGAAAAACAGGCTATGGAAATTATCAGCCTTCTTGAAATAATCTTAAGTATTTCTGGGATTCTTTGGCATATGGTTGGGTCATCCACTGTAATTCAAAAGCTTTATGGACCTTATTTAAATAAGAGTATTTTCTAGTCCTGCGGTGATGCAAAAGAATTGTTAGTAATGCCATTGTTGCCATCTAATATTTTTTGCAACAATCCACTATTGTGTCAGTAGTTGAAATATATAGAGAAAAATATTCAACAATTGTATGCTTCAGAAAAAAAATGGAGGAAAAAAATGACATGATAAATTTCACTTCAGCCAATGAAATCTCCCATATAAATATTTCAAAAAGTCCTTCCTTTTAAAAGGAACAAGAGAGGTTGCTATTATATCTCATTCAGTATTAGACATTAAATACTCTGATAATTTATTCTGCCACTTTTATGGCCCTAGTAATAGAAGAGTTTATTCATGTCTGAGTAAGTGTCCTATTGATTTCATTCTAGCCCATTTGGCTTTCTAGAAAATAGATCTGGATGGACTTGATTAATCTATACAGTCATTTGAAGATGGTAAACAGGCCAATTAGAAGACATTTATTTGTGAAAATGACTAAATATACTTCACAATGAATGAGCACTTATTGAGTAATTATACTATGAAAAACAATATGGTAAGTAGTGTATAGGATAAAATAAAAGTATTAGTCTAAAATAAACAAAATGGAGAAATTAAAATAACATGAAGAATTGGAAGCTAATATTGAACAGTATAGCTAAATTATAAATCACTAATACAGACAGGAAATAGTGTAGAAATTCACAGAAGGGAGAGATCACTGGAGGCTGAAATGGGGAATATTGAGAAGGAAAGTGGACTAGAACTGGATCTGAAAGCTGTTTAGAATACAATTTGGTAGAGAAAAAAAATTGTCAATTTAATTATCCAGCACACTGCTTTGACCAGATGTAAAAATAAAAATTTATATGTTGTCAGGAAAATGAACTGTCAAAGAAAAATATAGTATTATGAAATAATCTCAACTGATACTCATTCTCAGACATTATCTGGCAAAATCAGCAAAAATAGAAGCCAAAATATTGGCATTAAAGCAGCAATTATTCCTGCATATAGTGTCACATGTATGTTCCTGAATGTATTTTTCATGTCACTTAACATAGTAACCTTGTGGAAACTGAACATAAATGTACAGAACCAGTTTCTTTACAAAGTCTTAACATTATGCAAAAGATAAATTTAGCTTGAGATATAATTTCCAGTGATGGCAACACATACCAATTCTAAAATGATTTTCTTCTAACAACTTACAAATATATATTCTGGGCAACTGTGTTGGATGTCTCAAAAAGTTTATTTGGTAATCATTAAGGCATGATACCAAAAATGCCTGTTTAAGTAAAATGGTTTGATAAAATGTGAAGGTGAAAAAAAAGTGATACCAGTTAATATTGTGTTAAATATTCTGTATAAATTGGGGCGCCTTGGGTGGCTCAGTGGGTAAAGCCTCTGCCTTCCACTCAGGTCATGGTCTCGGGGTCCTGGGATTGAGCCCGCATCGGGCTCTCTGCTCAGCAGGGAGCCATTCCCCCTCTCTCTCTGCCTGCCTCTCTCCTACTTGTGATCTCTGTCTGTCAAATAAATAAATAAAATCTTTAAAAAAATATTCTGTATAAATTAATACATGTTTCAAGTAGAAATTTATTTTATTTATTTCCAATGGGACAACATAACTTTTTTTTTTTAAAGTGGCTCTTCTAGTGGGAAACATGGACAGTCTTCTATTCAATGTTGTATTCCATTAGGATTTATGTAGTATTTTGTAGGTGACCCCAATAAATGTCACTAGATCACTTCCAGGATGAAACCAATGGCTATGGAACAATGAGTTCTCATGTTTAATACCAGTTTATTTAATTAATGATTACTTATTATTACCAAAACACTTATTGCACCCCATGTAATTCCACCTTTTTGTCCAGTTGGCTTCAATTCTTGTTGGGCAGCATGAACATACTTAAGAGGAGCTAGTTAGGAAGGTATGTGCTATGGTGAGTGCTATGAAGTGTGTAAACCTGGCGATTCACAGACCTGTGCCCTTGGGGCTAATAATACATTATATGTTAATAAAAAAATTTAAAAAAAAGAGGAGCTAGTTAAGGTTATGTCCACAAAGCATTTTATTAAAATCAGTGATTTCTCAGGTTCAAAAATAGATTTGCTTAAGATCCTCAGAATTATGGAATAGATTAAACATGCCTTTGGGGAAGAGCAAAAGCATCAAAGAAGAAGCAAATTCTATATTTTGATGCTGCAGTGATAGGGCTTTATCTTTTAGAGCAGTTTAAATTTATTTTCATTTCATACTTAAAATGAATGCAGAGATATCATGGCTAAATTCACTTTTTATACTTGATACTCACTTTAGAAGAGGTCTATTTCTGTAATTATATTTTACTTCTTCCTATGATTAGCATATCCAAATAGACTAAAAATATGTTTGGGTTCTGAAATAACCACAAAATAATTTTAAGGAAGTAACATTCTGTATTAAGGAATAAATACCGACAGGCCATTTGGATTATATTATATCTTAAAGCAAAAGAAAGCCACCTCTGCAAATGTTTCAGCTGCTTCATCTGGTCTTTTCTGAGCAGACCTTGAACAACCGTGGCTCAAATCTACTTGGTTTTCCGGCTCCTTATAACCATCTTAGTGGCCTTTAAAAGGAATTTAGGATAGACAGTGTCTGTGTGGGGGGCTATTAATGATACCAAAAATGTGTGCAAATGAATACACACCCTTTGTATTATTAATGTCCCCCTGCCCACCCCACCGTTGCCCCCAAAATAGAGAGGAAACTTCTACAAGTCTGAGCTGCTGACAGATCTATAAAGATTTTGGTGAGTAAGTGTTAGAATTCCCTGAAGCTCTAAAAAATATTTTCATGGCTGAATTTCCACAGAATCTTTTTGCAATCCACTTTGTTTTGAAAAAGCTTATCAGTTCTGACATCCTGGAGCTGAGATCAGGCCTCTGGTAGGGGCCGGGTACAGCCAGTTTCATGTGTCTGAGGTTAATGCTGACTCTCATCAGGAGCTATTATTGTTGGTTGTAGTCTATGGCCACACCACCCTGAATGTGCCCGATCTCATCTGATCTTGGAAACTAAGCAGGGTCGGGCCTGGTTAGTACTTGGCTGGGAGAACTGTTGGTTGTTTATATTAATTATGGTGTGAAGGACAGGATCTGTGTCCCAAAGAGTAATCTGTTTTTAAAGGAACTGACCAGTAAATGCTTAACTATGGACAATGCTGATTTAACACTCTCATCAAAACTTTTAGTGAAAATAATCAGATGTGGGGCGCCTGGGTGGCTCAGTGGGTTAAAGCCTCTGCCTTCTGCTCGGGTCATGATCCCAGGGTCCTGGGATCGAGCTCCATGTCGGGCTCTCTGCTCAGCGGGGAGCCTACTTCCCCTTCTCTCTCTCTGCCTGCCTCTCTGCCTACTTGTGATCTCTGTCTGTCAAATAAATAAATAAAATCTTAAAAAAAAAAAAAGAAAATAATCAAATGTATTTTCACGGCGTTTTTGCATTTACAGAGCTCTTACCACATACATTTTGCTGTCAAATCTGTGTATCTTCCCTGAGAAAAGTATTGGTACTTCTAGGGATTATTTTCAAAATATTTCACCAGCAGTGCAGCAAGAGTAGAGGGTCACATGCCAGGCCAATGAAAAGATGAGGAGGAATGAGATGGTGGGTGTGTGTCCAAATGTGAAGCAGTAGGAGATCGACTCACGTGGAAGGGCCAGATGTGGAGCAGCTGTCCCGCCATGCCGTGTGACTTGGCAGCGATGAAGCCTTTTGAGAATACAAGTGGATAATCAGGCCCGTCCTAGAAAAGTTATTCAGGCATCGGTATTAAGAATGATTTTAAAAGTCCAATAATGGAAGTGATTTTTGTTATCCAGGTCAGAAATGAAGGCCATAGTCTAGTTATCAAGGAGGATAGAGTGCTCTGTATTTACACAAGACTCACTTGAGAAAGATTAGGAGGTAGAGTTAACACATTTTGGTAATGGCTTTTGGATAAGTGGAGTAAAGGAAAAGAAAGAGTCAAAGCCAGCTTCCAGGTTTCTGGGCAGCTGGATGGATGGTTGTTTAACTCATGAAGCTATGAAATAGGGATGAGACACCAGGTTAGAGGGGAAACAAGTTCAGTGGTGTACATATTGAATTTATAGGCATATAAATATGGGACAAAATAACAACGTCTACCAGACAGTTCTTAATGAAGACCCGTTTCATAGGAGAGAGATTGGAGGTATAGCTTTGAAGGTTTCAGAGGAGAATAGGTAGCTGAAACCACAAGAGTGATTTGTATAGTGAAAAAACATACGGAATAAGAAACAAAAAAGTTGGTGCAAAAACAAATACTGTTACGCTGAAAAGAAATTAAAAAAAAAAAAAAGGAAACAAAAAAGTCCAGTGAAGAAGGCCTAGTGAGTACTACTATTTAATAGTCTCTTAATATACTTACAAATAGGTTAATTATTACTGGTTAGAAATGTCTGTTTTAATTTTTTAATCCCTCAAATGTTAATTATTTTTCTCATAAGCTCATTGACATCCTAAGTGTAATTTCTTGATTTGCCCCATGTGGAAAAGCTTGATGAACTTTCTGAAAATGAATTACTAATTATTTAATTTCATGATGACATGTTGCTATTAAAAATATAATTGAAATACATTCAGTAAATGTAGGTTATCAATTAATTACTCGATCCAAGCAGTTTAGAAAACCTGCTCTGTCCTTTTTCCAGCACTCGTCCTGATCTGCTGTCTGCCTTTCACATTCTCTGGAAGCACCTCTTGTCGGGGTCACTGGCGGCTTTCATGTCTCCAAAGCTAATGCATGCTTTGCCATCATCAACTTACTCTCCCGCAGCAGCACGGCACTTTTACTATTCTCTTCTTGAAACCCTTTCATGTACATGTCTGTAAATTCAGGGATTACCTCTGGAGAAGGATGCTCGGGAAACTGGTAACACTGGTTGATTCTGGAGAGTGCCATGCCAGGCAGGGAAAGTTACTTTTTACCGGCAAGTCTTTTATACCTTCTGCATTTTGACCATCTGTGTGGATCATCTGTTTAAGAAAACAGTACAATTTTGTGAAAACAGCAAAGTCGTCTAAGAAGATGTAATTGCCTGAATTTCTATATACATTTAATTTCCATATAATATGTACGTTAGTCACATTATGGCAGAAATAAAATATAAATATAATTCCAAGATATATTTGGCATGGCTCTCACTGTGTTTTAAATGATTCTGCTGTTGTTATGGGTATAATAATTTAGGTCTTTTGATTCTAGGTTAGCAGTTTCTGTTCAGAGTGTCTTATCCTTCTCTAAGCATTAGACCTCATCTCACAAAGCCGGAGGTCCTAAGATGGGTGGTCCAGGGTTGATTTTGTGGCTAAACAATAACATCAGAGACCCAAGCTCTCTCCATGTGTTTATGCCAATATTTTCAATGCAAAGTGTTCTATTACTATGTTTATTGCCTTATAAACACAAGATGGCTGGCTGGTCCATCTCCAGGCCTTGTCTGCAGGAAGAGAGAAGAAGAGCAAATGGTAAAACATACTCATGAGTGGATGTCTTTAAAAAGTTTTCCTGTAAGCACCACTGAATAACTTCCATTTATAACTCTTCGCTGTGACAGTGTCACTCAGTTTTGTTGTGGCTTTGTTAATTTACCTTTGTTAAGTGGAGCACAAGGTGTCAGAGGCCGAGCCATGGTTCAACAACACATAAGAAAAATTGAAATAGGGAAGCTTGTTACTCACAGGCCCTGGAAGAAGTACCTGACATACCTCAAGGGGCCACATAGCAGGTCACAGCAGAGTATAGAAAAGGGAGAGAGGGGCAAGACCTGGGTCACTGCCTTTATTAGAGTCTGGGGTTGGAGTGCTTTTGGGTTTCCAGGCCAAGGCCAGACTGGCCAGTTCAGACCAGAAGAGTGTGGTTTTGATGAGACCCATAGAAGGTCTTATCCAAGGAGAGCATAAAGCAGACAGGCTCTGGAAGGTATGGGACACTGTGATCACAAAGCCTTTGGGAAGTCGTATCAGGAACGTACATTTGCCCATGAGTCTGCGCGCTGTCTAGGGTGTGCACTTGCAGCAGGGGCTGGTGTCTGTGGAAGGTCTCTGCAGCCCGCTTAGCCACATAAGACGGATGCCGAGGCAGCAATACCATGAGATAGCTCAGCTAAACTCTCAGCAGGCTTTCACTTGGTACAAAGATGATTGGGGAGCGAAGTGCTTTTACTGGACACACTTTTGTCCCCAGATTCTCCCTTCCAAATGAGGACCCAGATATTAAGCAGGAAGAATGTTAGGTAGGCAATAGCCACAAAGTAGAGTGGGTTCATTATTCATTAATTCATTATTCATCAAATTTTATTAAGAGTCTATCACATAACACGAATTTTTCCGGATCTTGGAAATAGGGCAGAAAACAAAACAAGACCAGTTTTTGTTCACAAGGAGATACAATTGATATAACATCATATTAGTTTCAGGTGTAAAATGTAATGAGTTGCTATTTGTATATACTGCAAAACAATCATTACATAACTCATTATTGAAGTAATGATATATTGTTATTAGGAATCCGTATCATCAGTTTTATGCATTAGAGTTCCATGTATCATTTTTGTGTAATGAGTATTCGAGAAGGTGAAAACCTAGAGGAGTGAACATAGTTGTCAAGCTGACTTTTACCTTGGAGCATTTTCTGAAACTGGGTGGAGTTTAACTTCACTTAGCCTGGTGGTCATGAAGGAAATGAAACAAAGATGTAAATTCACCCACTTATGGAGGATCAATATTCAAGACTCCCTTGCACATGTAGGACTTGAAATGACTACATGCCTTGTATAAAATTGGACTGGAATTGAGTCTGCTAACCCCAATCTCCAGGTAACTGAAAGCAAAATGACCTGTTTCGAAACTTGACACCAAGATAAATGGGGAAAAATTACATCTGAGAATGCATAATTATAACTCCTTCTTAGTTGGGTTTGTTGCAAACAATTCACACTATTTGAGGGGTTAAAAAACATTAAGAATACCTTAAAACTTGGGGTGCCTGGGTGGCTCAGTCAATTAAGTGTCTGACTCTTGATTTCGGTTCAGGTCATGATCTCAGGGTCATGAGATCAAGCCCTGTGATGAGTTCAGCTCAGTTCTGGAGTCTGCTTGGGATTCTCTCCCTCTGCCCCTCCCCCAGCTTGGGCATACTTTCTCTCAAAAAATAAATGAAGAAAATCTCAAAAAAAAGCAAGAAAGAAAAGAAAAAAGAATACCTTAAAACTAGAGTTTGTGTTTGGTCACCTAGCAGAAGCAAATATATATCTTCTCTGAAGAAATTCCAAATATTTTGGATGAGGGGAGGAACAGAGGAGGGAAATAGAGAATCTTCAGCAGGTTTCATGCTGGAGCCCAATGTGGAGCTCAATCTCACAACCTTGAGATCATTACCTGAGCCGAAATCAAGAGTCCAGTGCTTAACTGACAGAGCCACTCAAGCACCCCTGAAGAAATTCCAGCTTTAAATTAGGCCTCAACCAATTCTCATAGACAATAAAAACCCTCAAGAAATACAAGGTTATAGAAAAAAACATCACATAGCATGCAAGGAAACAAGACACTATGAATGAGAAAAAGAAAAAGACTGAAGAATCAAATTGACCAAGACTTCAGAAACTGGAATCATATTTGAAAAAATAAAAGAAGGAAATAAAAAATTTAAGTATGAAGCAAAAGGCAATTTCAAATCTATGAAGATTTGAATGAAAATGAACTTCTAAAAAAGAAGACATATTAAATAGCATGGGAGTCCCATGTGAAGATTGAAATTACAGAAGTAGAGAATAGACCTGTACCAGATACCCAGACTGTGGCACAAAGAGGCAATAGAATGGAGAGTGTGAACAGGAACTTAAAATGGAGGGTGAAAAGAGGGGAGGGGAGTCCATACCAGGGGGGAGCAGAGGGGGGAAAAGGGGAAATGGAGGATGAAGTGGGCTCGTTCAACATATATTAAATGATGCTTCAGAAGAAGAGAAGAGGGATAAGAGGGAAGATGCATTATTTGAAAAGATAATGGACAAGAATTCTTCAGAATTTATGAAAGATAGCAAACCATTGATTAAAGAAGCCCACTTATCCCCAAGCAAGGCAAAAAAAAAACAACGAAAAAAACAAACAAACACAAAATTCTCACCCAGGTACATTATGATGAAACTGGAGACTGCCAAAAACTAAGAAAACTTTAAAAGCAACCAGAGAGAAAAAACCAGACCGCCTTCAAAGTACTGTAACTATAATTAGACTGAGAGCTGGCTTTCCATTGGCAACGACAGGAACCAGAAGACAGTGAAGTGGTCATTACAATGAGCTAAGAGGAAATAACCATCATCTAGAATTCTATTCCCAATGAAAATACATTTCAAAAGTAAGGTAACCAGGGGCGCCTGGGTGGCTCAGTGGGTTAAAGCCGCTGCCTTCTGCTCAGGTCATGATCTCAGGGTCCTGGGATCCAGTCCCGCATCGAGCTCTCTGCTCAGCAGGGAGCCTGCTTCCCTCTCTCTCTCTGCCTGCCTCTCTGTCTACTGTGATCTCTCTCTGTCAAATAAAGAAATAAAATCTTTAAAAAAAAAAAAAAAAAAAAAAAAAAAAAAAAAAAAAAAAAAAAAAAAAAAAAAAAAAATTTTAAAAAAAAAAAAAAAAAAAAAAAAGTAAGGTAACCAGAAAACAAAAACAAAATGCAGAGTTTGCCTCAATAAGAAAAGTTCTGTAGTCTTTCTTTAGGAAGCAGGAAAATGATCCCAGATGAAAGTTCTGAGTAGCAAGAAGGAATGATAATAAAATATCAATAATTCTAAATAATCATTGTGTAAGATAATAGCAATCATGTTTTATAAATTAAAGCAAACAAGTTAAAATCAAAGTACTTAACAAAACAGTATATGTGTGGAGAGGGAGTCATCAGAATTAAAGATCTTTGTTCAGAGGTCAGGGAAAACTGCATAAATTTGAATATCACTAAGTCATATTTGCATGTTTAAATTTTTAGAGTAAGCATGCAAAGAAATGGAGTAATAACCCGATCAGTTTCTAAGTAGATTGCCCATATCACAGCCTAGGCTACTGCATTCTATTTTAAGACTTGTTATGTTAAAATTTTCATATCCTAGCACGGAATCCAATGGAGAAGAAACAATTTCCATGGTGAGATTTTGACGGCCCATTTGTCAGAGAAAGTTGGACTGAGTGAACATCTCATCTGTCACTACCTCTCTGGTAGCCTGATTGTGACAGGACTTCCGTTCCTTCACACTTGACAAGAGAGGTGAATAGCTAGCCTCTAGGAATACACACTGGTTTTCTTTTGTCTCTTTGTGTGATGGAAAATGGATGCTTTAATATTATAATGAAGATCACCTAGGATTTACAAGTGTTGAATTTTTCATAATAGATTTCTCAAATGCCTGTTTTAATCAATGCTTGCCAAAGACCTCTGGGTAATTATTTTTTCCTGCTTGATATTCTCTTTTAAATGGTCTGTTCCTCACCTGTTGGGAAAAATGCATATATAAGCTAAGTAAGCTCTTAAGAAATCAATACAACACTTACACTGTTTACATGGCATTTTATTATTTTCAGAGCACTTAGGCAAATGTTGTTTCATCCTGAGAAGAATTTTGGGAGGTAGAGAAAAACAGATGTTAAACTTATTTTCAGAAGTTGGAACTGCATTTTAGAAAGGTTAAGTGATGGAGGTAAGTCCACAGGACTGGTGATGGACAGGAGTGAAGAGCCCTTCTGATTTCTAGCCTGGTGCTTTTCTTACTACTCAAGACTCTTAAACAAAGCATTTGTCATGTTAAGGACACAGAAACTGGTCTTTGAAAAATGTGCATTGAGAAGTTTGTATTTGTATGTCTAGCTGATTCTGAATAAGAAAAAAAAGAAGATTTTGATTTGCCATTACAAGAAACCAAAATCTCTTTTTTAGTTAAAACATTAAAAAACTACATTTAATGGGAAAATTTCAGTCTTTCAACCTTAATATTAAACTTACAGTGTTAGATTATATGTGTCATGTAACACATACAGATAAGGTTTTTCTACTTAATCGTATTTTATGGCAGCACTGTAGGTTAAGTGTAATGGTTTTGTTTGGGATCAAACTTCATGCAAAGCCATATTCTTACATGTAGGTTTACTTTTTCTTATTCTTTCTAATCTGTCACAGAAATATTTTGGACCCGTGCACCCTATTTCTCAGAAACTGAACTTTTCTCATGAAAAAATTATATAAAAAAAAAAAAAAAACCCAGTAAGGAAACAACTTCACAGTTTTGGGTTAGAATTTGTATATATTTCAGTATTCATCTCAATTGTGTTCCTCTTCTAGTAATTGCTCAAATTCTCTGGCATTGTTACTTTTCAAGGCTTTAGTGTGAGGAGATTGGCCCAAAGCCTCACTGTTTGAAGGGGCTGATACTTTGAAATGACTATGAAGATGAGTATTATTATGCCTTCTTGCTTTGTAAAGCCAGTCTAGAAAGTGTAGTTTCTGTAACACTTAAGAGTAAATTAAATTCTAGCCACTGAGAAGCCTTTTGAAACCAATCAATGAAGATTCTATCTCTGATAAAAATGTAGCTTAAAAATTTACCTTTACCTCAGAAGATTTTTTTTGTTTTTAGGTTGGAAATACACCCGTGATTTTAATTCCATATTCTCCATATTTTTTAAAAATAAAGACATACACACTGTGAAAATCAAATAATTCAGAATCCTTACAGTAATAAATGAGTTTCCTGGCCATTCTTCATCTCCATTCCCATCCCTGTGGTCAACATTAAAACACAAACAAACAAAAAAACAAACCCCAAACCCTCTATTCTTTACATTTCTAGTGATTTCTTCCTTAACTGAAAATACTTCTATTTTTTGAACCTGTCTATTGATTTTTCCATAGTACAAAAATAAAACTGTAGATCACTTATATTACATCTTCACTCTTTCTCTCTTCTGCTTGGTGTTTCAGGGTTAGCTTATTTTTAGCTCTTATATTGGTTAGTTTTGTTAACTTTAAATCACATACTTCTTATCATTCCATCTGTCATGGTTTGTATCTTGACTCTTGCTCTATGGAAGAATATAAATGCAGTGTACCTGCCCTTGCTTCTGTTCTCCCACCCCGCCCTCCTTCCACCTGTCTCTTTCTAACAGCTAGTTTAATTTCAGTATTTCATCTTAAAAAAAATATTTTATTTATTATTTATTTTGAGAGAGAGGGTGTGTGTGTGAGAGAGATCACAAGCAGGGGGGGAAGTGTAGAGGGAGAAGCAGACTCCCTGCTGAGCTGGGAGCCTGATATGGGACTCCATCCCAGGACCCTGGGATCATGACCTGAGCTGAAAGCAGATGCTTAAAAGACCTAGCTTGTTTTCTTTCTTTCTTTCTTTCTTTCTTTCTTTCTTTCTTTCTTTCTTTCTTTCTTCCTTCCTTCCTTCCTTCCTTCCTTCCTTCCTTTCCAGATATTACCTGTATTTTATTTTATTTTAAAATTCTTATTTATTTTTCTTCCAAAATTTTATTTAAATTCATTTTTAAAAAAGATTTTATTTATTTATTGGTTAGAGAGAGGGAGAGAAAGAGCACAAGGAGAGGGAGTGGCAGGCAGAGGGAGGAGGAGACTCCCTGCTGAGCAGGGAAGCCTACTGTGGGACTCAATCCCAGGACCCTGGGATCATGACCTGAGCCAAAGGCAGATGCTTAACCATCAGAGCCACCCAGCCATCCCTTAAATTCAAGTTAGTTAACATATAGTATAGTATTGGTATCAAGAGTAGAATTTAGTTATTTACCACTTCCATAATGCCCAGTGCTCATCCCAACATGTGCCCTCCTTAATGCCCATCACACATTTAGCCCATCCCCCACCCCACTCCCTTTCTTCCAGCAACCCTGAATTTGTTCTCTCTATAGTTAAAAGTCTCTCATGGTTTGCATCCCTCTGTTTTTATCTTGTTTTATTTTTCTTAATTCCCTTCTTTCTAACTAAAAACCGTTTCATGTCTTCAATTATTTCTATGCTGTAAATTATGCTATTTACTTCACTTTATTTTTTCCTGATAATACCCTTCCTGAGTAATTTCCCATCCCACACCAATCTGAATCAGTGGTTTATCTATGCCTCTGCCTACCTGTCTTCTCAAGACTTAGGACTCTTTTCCTGAATTAGATCCTAGCTTCCTTTAAAAAGATCACTGCTCAGGGGTCCTGGGTGGCTCAATGGTTTAGCTCTCTGCTTAGCAGGGAGCATGCTTCCCTCTCTGTCTCTCTGCCTGCTGCCCTGCCTACTTGTAATCTCTCTCTGCGTCAAATAAATAAATAAAATATTTTTTAAAAAGATCACTGCTTGTTTTTGTTTGTTTAGAATTACATTTTGATTTTTTTAAATTGACACTTTATCTTGATTTGCGTTTTAGGATAGATACTTTAAGAAAACAAGGTACTGAAGGTTGGGTGAAGTATGATTTATTTGCAGATTTTAGAGATCTGTCTGTGGCAGCCTTTGCCGTCAATGTTGTTTGGGTTTGAACATGTTTGAAACATGTTCATTTACTTTTCTTTCACTAGAAAATTTGTTACTTACTTCACTTAATTAAATAGTTACAAAATGGAACATCAATAACTGATTAATGACTTTTCAATAGCTATCATGAAGTGCACTTTTCCTGTTTGCTCGAGTTCATTATTTGGCTTAAGAAAATTTAAATGTGTTTTCTCCTTAATTCTGCATAGTTAATTCTGCAAGGTTAAGTATCATTTCTGTTGTATATATGGGGGGGAAACAGGCTAGAAAGTTGTTATAGAACATATTAAAAAACAACTATCTCATTAGTGGCAAAGCTACGATTAAATTCATATTTAATCATATTGATGACATATTCTTTTTTATAAGCAAAACCTCTTGGAGTAGTTTTTGCTGGGGATGAGTAATAATGATGGAAGACGATTCCTTGGCCTCTTACAATGTACAGAAATATTGAAGCATGTTGAGAAAATTCCAACTGCTTTAATTATTCCCTTAGAGTTATCTAAATTTTTCATAGCAGTACAGAAAACTGCAAATAATTAGAGACAGATAAAGATTAAACTTTGAAAGAGCACAGGTCTGAGTTGAGAGATTTTAACCTGGTTAAGAATCACGGTAGGATCTTTAGATAAATTTCCAAATGAATGAATGAAATTCTTGTGTCTCAGTTTTCAAACTTAGAATGATATTCACATTCGGATCTCCACATTAAGAAAAAAAATTGGGGAGGAGTCAAGATGGCAGAGAAGTAGCAGGCTGAGACTACATCAGGTAGCAGGAGATCAGCTAGATAGCTTATCAAACCATTGCGAACACCTACAAATCCAACAGGAGATCGAAGAGAGGAAGAACAGCAATTCTGGAAACAGAAAATCGGCCACTTTCTGAAAGGTAGGACCGGCAGAGAAGTGAATCAAAAGCGACGGGAGGATAGACTGTGGGGGAGGGGCCGGCTCCCGGCAAGCGGCGGAGCAACGGAGCACTAAATCGGGACTTTTAAAAGTCTGCTCCACAGAGGGACATCGCTCCAGAGGCTAAACCGGGGTGAAGCCCACGTGGGGTCAGCGTGGCCCCAGGTCCCGCAGGGTCACAGAAGGATTGGGGGTCTCTGAGTGTCACAGAGCTCGCAGGTATCGGAGCGGGGAAGCCGGCTACAGAGACAGAGCCGAGGAGTGAGCTCTCAGCTCGGGGTTACCCTGAACGGGTCACAGGCTGGGTGAGCTCAGAGCGCGGCCAGAGGCCAGGGAGACGGGAATGGCTGGGGCTTTTCTCTGAGGGCGCACCGAGGAGTGGGGCCCCGAAATCTCGGCTCCTCCGGGTCGGAGACTGGGAGGCCGCCATTTTCATTCCCGTCCTCCAGAACTCTACGGAAAGCGTTCAGGGAACAAAAGCTCCCGAAAGCGAAACCGAGCGGATTACTTAGCCTGGCCCCTGGTAAGGGCGGTGCAGCTCTGCCTTGGGCAAAGACACTTGAGAATCACTACAATAAGCCCCTCCCCCAGAAGATCAACAAGAAATCCAGCCAAGACCAAGTTCACTTAACAAAGAGAGCAGCGGAACTCCAGAGGAGGAGAAAGCAAAGTGTGGAATTCATGGCTTTCTCCCCATAATTCTTTAGTCTTTCAGTTAATTTAATTTTTTTCTTTAATTTTATTTTTTTTATTTTTCTCTTTTTCTGCTAATTTTTTTTAACTTTTACCCTTTTCTTTTTTTAACATTTTTTAACTAGGTTATCTTAACAATACCTTTCCAAAAAAATAATAATCTTTTTTGAACCTTCATTATTACAGTCATATTTTATCCTTCATAGTATTTAACTTTATTTTTTGTATTCACAAAAGGGTTTTTTTCTTCTAAAAAATTTGGGGTACAACTTCCACTAGTGTATCAAAATACACCCTAAATCTAGCTCTGGGCTTGTTCTAGTCTCCAGCCTGAGCAAATTCTCTCCACTTTCTTTTTCTTTATTCTCCCAACCAACTTAATCAACTCCTTTTTTTTAGAAATTAAAAAAAAAAATTTTTGTTTTTCATCTTTATAGGTATATTCCATCCCTTCACTGTGTTTACCCTTATATACATTTTTCATTCTTTAAAATTTTGGGAGGTACTTTCTTCTAAAGACCAAAATACCCCACAATTAAGTGGGTGACCCTGTTCTAGTCACCAGTCTAATATATATTTTTTTCTTTTTTATATTTCTTCTTTATTTGTTTTCTTTTTTTAAATTTTATTTTTTCTGAACTTCTTTTTATCCCCTTTCTCCCCACCTCCCCCACGATTTGGGGTCTCTTCTGATTTGGTTAAAGGGCATTTTCCTGGGGTCTTTGCCACGCTTTTAGTATTTTATTTGCTCCTTCATATACTCTTATCTGGAAAAAATGACAGGGCGGAAAAACTCACCACAAAAAAAAAAAGAACAAGAGGCAGTACCAAAGGCTAGGGACCTAATCAATACAGACGTTGGTAATATGTCAGATCTAGAGTTCAGAATGACAATTCTCAAGGTTCTAGCCAGGCTCGAAAAAGGCATGGAAGATATTAGAGAAATCCTCTCTGGAGATATAAAAGCCCTTTCTGGAGAAATAAAAGAACTAAAATCTAACCAAGTTGAAATCAAAAAAGCCATTAATGAGGTGCAATAAAAAATGGAGGCTCTTACTGCTAGGATAAATGAGGAAGAAGATAGAATTAGTGATATAGAAGACCAAATGACAGAGAATAAAGAAGCTGAGCAAAAGAGGGACAAACAGCTACTGGATCACGAGAGGAGAATTCGAGAGATAAGTGACACCATATGATGAAACAACATTAGAATAATTGGGATTCCAGAAGAAGAAGAAAGAGAGAGGGGAGCAGAAGGTATATTGGAGAGAATTATTGTAGAGAATTTCCCCAATATGGCAAAGGGAACAAACATCAAAATCGAGGAGATGCAGAGAACCCCCCTCAAAATCAACAAGAATAGGTCCAGACCCCGTTACCTAATAGTAAAATTTACAAGTCTTAGCGACAAAGAGAAAACCCTGAAAGCAGCCCGGGAAAAGAAGTCTGTAACATACAATGGTAAAAATATTAGATTGGCAGCAGACTTATCCACAGAGACCTGTCAGGCCAGAAAGAACTGGCATGATATATTCAGAGCACTGAACGAGAAAAACATGCAGCCAAGAATACTATATCCAGCTAGGCTATCATTGAAAATAGAAGGAGAGATAAAAAGCTTCCAGGACAAACAAAAACTGAAAGAATTTGCAAACACCAAACCAGCTCTACAGGAAATATTGAAAGGGGTGCTCTAAGCAAAGA
>PISX010024360.1:0-28049 GCA_004024625.1 Mellivora capensis
CCCCCCGCCCTCCTCCTAAGGCGTAAATCCTGCGCAGGCGCAGCTCCTCAGGCCCGCCTCCGCGCGGTGCCGCCCTTCTTCTGAGAGCTGAGGGAGGTCGCCCCGCGCGTCGCGTGTTTTGCTCGGCGACTGCGTCGCACAGTCTGATACACGGATTGCGTCACTTCCGCCCCCTCCCGGGAGGCGGCGCTGGGCCGGTGGCAAGCCCCCGAAGGGAGCCGCAGTAGTACGACGGAAGATGGCGACGAGCGGCGGTGAAGAGGCGGCGGTGCCGGCGCCCGGGGCCCCGGCGACGGGGGCTGACACGACCCCGGGCTGGGAGGTGGCGGTTCGGCCCCTGCTGTCTGCGTCCTATTCAGCCTTCGAGATGAAGGAGTTGCCGCAGCTGGTGGCCTCAGTCATCGAGAGGTACCCGGCGGCGGCCCCGGCGAGGCGGGCGCAGAGAGGGGGAGGGGAGGTCGTGCCGGAGAGTCTGGACCGGCTTCCAGGGCCGCCTTCTGCTGCTGGGCGACCTCCGCCCCAGCCGCGGCTTCGGGGCTCCCCGATCCAGGCAGACGAGGGCTTGTCCGGGGCTCCTTCCGCCGGTCCATGTAAAGTATTGTGCCTCGATTTCCCTTCCGAGGAAAACTTTCGAAGACGCCCTTTTCAGAGGGCGTGGCTGGACCCGTTTGGGAGTGACTTCGGGACGCTTCGCGCTCTTCGGGGAATGTCCCTGGGGCTGCCCCCTGTGTTAAGGTCATAGCACTGATGAGTTTGCATTTCTTGCCCGCACTCATCCCCCTGGCCTGGGCCAGAGCGGAGCCTGGGGTTTAAATTGGAGATGTGCCACATAATTTAATAACGGTCTTTCCGTGGCGCTGTAATCACTGGGGGCACGTGCTGTTTCTGTGGCTGAAGCCACTAGTGACCACTCAGGACTTTGTGTTCAGGTTGCACTTACTGTATGTTGCTGCTGTAACGGTCTTTGATGAAACCATTTCAGTGTTAGTCTGAGGTCATTTTCCCACAGAAACAGTGCCCTCGCTTGCGCGCGCGCTCCCTCTCAAAATAAATTATCTTCAGGCTCTTACAAACGGGATCGTTTATTGGTTTGGTATTAAATCGCTTCGTCATTTTGTCCACAGTTCTTAGATCGTGATAGTTGTGTTCAACAAGGCCATGTCATCAGGATGCCTGTGTTTTCCTGACTTAACATTGCTCAGAGGAGTCTTTCATTGGTTTAATGGTAGACGTGCTTTTAAAGGGAGTCTCACTTTTATTTTGCTAGTCAAACCTTACTTCAACAATCTGCAATTGCTGACTGGGTCATTTTAGCGTCTCGCCAGCAAGGGTATATCTTAATGTCATCCAGAAGGTTAGAAATTGCTTTTTATTACTAAGGAATGACTTGACAGATTGTTTATTGCAGTGCTTGTTGTTAGGTTTGTGATGCTTTGGATGCAGGTTTTTTGTTTTTTTTTTTTAAGTTATAATAAAATAATGGCTGGGTTTGGTAATTTTAACTGTTAACTTTACAGATGGATTTTCCTGTCTAATTATTAAGCCTGGAATATTTTAAAGATGTATGCAAGTATCAAGATCCTGCTTTCAAGTTATGTGGCCTCTTTTTTTTTTTTAAAGATTTTATTTATTTATCAGAGAGAGATCACAAGTAGGAGGACAGGCAGGCAGAGAGAGAGGGGAAGCAGGGTCCCTGCTGAGCAGAGAGCCCCAGGATCCTGGGATCATGACCTGAGCAGAAGGCAGAGGCTTTAACCCACTGAGCCATCCAGGCACCCCATGTGGCCTCTTTTTTAACTGTTTTAAACATTTGGCTTGGTGGTATTTTTCCTACATCATACTCATCATGTGACTTGTAATGAACAATATACCACTCTAAAATATTTGCATTTATTTATTTCAAAGATTTTTTTTTAAGATTTTATTTATTGATTTGACTTATTGATTTGACAGAGATCACAAGTAGGCAGAGAGGCAGGCAGAGAGAGAGGGGAAGCAGGCTCTCTGCGGAGCAGAGAGCCCGATGTGGGGCTCTATCCCAGGACCCTGGGATCATGACCCAAGCCAAAGGCAGAGGCTTTAACCCACTGAGCCACCCAGGTGCCCCTGCTTTTATGTTTTTACAGAAGTGACACACTTCCATTCATCCGGTATTCCAGATCCATCTTTTTAAAACTAGAATGGTTTAGCAACTCTGTCAAGCTTGTAGAAGGAGCCAAAACTGAATATATCAGACTAGGTTTGAATTTTGCCAAATAAGTGACAGTGCCCCCTTGTGCACCCTAAGGTAATCAAGAGTTGCCTGTGTTTGTAGACACTAGTAAGAACTCTCTTCACGATTTAGGAAAGATATCCAAACTAATGGATGTTTAGTAACAAAAGCTTTTATAGTAAGGCAGGATCCCTGGAGTCTTGCTCCCGGTTTTGTTGCTCAATTCACTTTGAAAGGTGGTTCTATGTCCCCTTTAGGGTCTCTGAGAGGAATATGATCCTAAGAAAAGTTTTCAGAATACCTGGTTTACAAGTTCTTTACAGTAAAAAACAACCAAACCTACCAGTGTTCAGTTTGGTGTAGAGCAGAGGTCGGCATGCTTTTTTTTTTTTTTTTTTTTGGTAAAGGGCCAGAGAGTAAATATTTGCAGGCTGTACATTCTCTGCATGGATTAGTCAACTCAGTCATTGTATAGCAAAAGCAGCCTTAACACAAGATGTAAGTGAATGGGTGTGGCTGTGTTCCACATCTTATTAGTGGACACTACAATGTGAATTTCATATATTTACATGTCACAAAATAGTTTTAAAAGTTATTTTTCAGCCAAATAAAAATTGCAAAAACCATTCTTAAATATGGGCTGTTAAAAAACAGTGCCATACCCTGGTTTAGAGCAGAAGTTAGTACCCTGCTGTTCTGTTTCTCATAAGTTTTTGCCTTTCAAAAAAAAAATGAGGGGTGCCATGGTATCTGAGTTGGTTAATCGTTCGACTCTTGCTTTCAGCTCAGGTCATGATCTCAGGGTGGTGAGATGAAGCTCAGCGCAGAGTCTGCTTGAGATTCTCTCTCCCTGCCCTCCCTGCTTGCACCTACACTCTCTAAATAAATAAATAAAGTCTTTATTAAAAAAAAATTTAAAGAAGATTTTATTTATTTGGCAGTGAGAATGAGAGAGCACAAGCAGGGGGAGCAACAATAGGAGAGGGAGAAGTAAGCTCCCCGCTGAGCAGAGAGCCTGATGCGGGTTCCATTCCAGGACCTTGGGATCTTGACCTGAGCCAAAGATAGACGCTTAGCCGACTAAGCCACCCAGATGCTCCAATAAATAAAATCTTTTAAAAAGATGAAATGAAGGTATCAGAATTGTGGAAGTATTTCTTGAATATAAAGTTATGGCCATCGAGTATAGGACCAGATCAGAGCCATCACTATATAGATGCTGTGGTGGGCTTTGTTTTGTAGGTAATCAAAGGTTTAGTAGGTGCCTAGGCTGCTACTTCTGGGATTGCTGCTCTCATTTGGGGTTCCCTTTCTGTTGTCATGACTGCTATCCATGTTTTCCTCCCTTGCCTCCAGAGACCTGTTTTTCTGTTGGAATCTGCTATTCTCTGCTTCCCTTTTAGATGTTCTGACTCCGTCTTTGCCAGCTTTTCCTTCCTGACAGCCCGCTCATCCATTGAATTCCTCCCTATTTGACCACTGGGGATGATGACTTGCCCTGAGACTCCTCCGTGCTCCACCATTCCACTTGCCATCTCTAGTCTTTCATACCTTTATAGTTGGAATTGAACTTTGGGTTTGAAGAAGAGGTAGATAACAATATCTAGGTCTAGATCCTGTTAATTAAGTTTGACTTTTTAACCAGCTGTGAAACAAAGGGGGAATAGATTAGCATGGGTAAACTGGGAAACATACTTTTCAAAAGTATCCTTTGGTTTTTAAAAGAAAAAGGTACCTGAGTTTACTTAACAAGAAATTTATTTTCATTTCTACTGCCTTTTGCTAGCATTTGTTTTAATAGTAAGGATTGAAAATCTTTACAGTGCTCTTACTTTTCCAGACCAGAAATGGAGCTAGAATAAGCTCAGTGGAGCACGTGCTATATTTGGGATTAGTTAGTATAATTGCTGAACGTAACCTTATATTTTAAAGTCCTGTCAAACACAGAATTCCTTTCATAACTCTGTGTGAGATAGGTTGGTGACCATGATTGTCATTGAACACTTTGACCTTTCATAGATGACCAAAAAAAAAAAAAGTCCATTTCCCATGAGCCAGTCCTTCCTAGGCTGTCCTGGCCTCTTAATGATGTCTCTTTCAGTGTCTGCCTCCCAGGTATTCAATAAAATTTAGGCCAGAGAGACCTACTTGGGTAGGTGGAAGCTATTACAAAATCTCTATTAGATAGTGTTTGGTCATTTCCTAAATCTCTTGAAAGGGAGAAAGGGATACACTGATGTCAAGCTTCTGTCAAGCTATAGGACAGAAGTTCATGATTGACCTACAGGGAAAAAAAGCTTGCCACCAAATGGTAGCGTGTAATTGTGAGATTAGTCCTCATGGCTGGTTAATGTCTTAGTGTACGTTCACCACAAGTTTGTCAAGAGTGAAGGAGGTACTGAAAGCTTTTAGTTCTTTGGTTAAATGTGTGTTACTCTGACATACAGCAGATGTTCAGTAAGCATATATATATATATTTTTTTTTTAAAAGATTTTATTTATGTATTTCACAGACAGAGATCACAAGTAGGCAGAGAGGCAGGCAGAGAGAGAGAGAGGAGGAAGCAGGCTCCCTGCTGAGAAGAGAGCCCAATGCGGGGCTCGATCCCAGGACCCTGAGATCATGACCTGAGCTGAAGGCAGAGGCTTTAACCCACTGAGCCACCCAGGCGCCCCACATATATTTTTTTAATGCTGTTATTCTTAAATTGTATTCATTATGCTTAGTTGTTTCCAGGTCGTGTCATGAAACAGGCATAGTGGATTCTGTTCTTGGGAGTTTATGACTTTGATGAAGGGAGAGGGGTGTGTGGAGGTTCCATAGTTTAGAAAAAAGATATAGATAGTACTTGGTGTCTGAGGGGGAGAAGGAAGGTGAATCTGTGGTCTTTTATTTTGTCCTCTTGGCATTCCACCTCTTCCTAAAAAAAGCTAGATATTTCCAGACCTGAGCCAGTTATTTTTTACTTAGATGTCAAATTAGATTTCTGTGACCAGACTGCTAGCTGCTGTTTCCCTTTGTTCTCTGCCTCACATTTATTTTGTATGGGATATAAGCGTTTCAGATTCCCTGTTTTTCAGCAGTGTTTCAACCCCAGCGGTGTTGTGGTTGGAATGTTTGTTAGAAAAAGCAAATGTCTGAGGAAGATAGCTCGACCACCCAGAGGAGAGAGATATTTTTACCTATAAGTCTTCTTTTCCTTTCTCTTTGTTATATTTGCCTGCGGTTCTTCATTCTTCCCCTTTCCTACCTAACTTCATGCCCTTTGTCCCATTTTTTCCATTTCTTTGAGTCTTCTGGTATCTTGGTGTTTTTCAGATTTATTGGGGAATGAGGGTGGCAACAAGTCTTTATTAGGCTACTCATACACACTTGTTTCTTTAAAATCAAGAGATATGATAATGTCCTTTGGGCCACATGTCCACATGTCCTACTCCCTCCGTCAGGTCTTTCAAATTCATTTCCCCATGTTTATCCTTAGTTGCCCTAAGCAAACTGTAAGTGGAGCTTGAGATTGCTCCAGTTTTTTGCATGCCAATGTCCATCTTTCCCCAAAGTACATTCTTGTTTGTTTTTTTTTTTTTAAATTGGAATAGGGCAGTTGTGCATTTCTAGAGCAGGAAAATCACAAAGGGACAACATTGAACCAGGCAATTAAATGAGTTTATTCTTGTATTATGGATGTATTTCATTATCTGAATGGAAATGAAAGCAACAGAATAAGTTCATCCTTTGGGTGGGTAGTTTTTCTCTTAGTTCTAGTAAGCCTGTTCAGCTGAAAAATATGGGGATAAGCAGCTATGAATTTTTGAAATAAAACAGAAGGTAAATGACTCAGTAAAATACATCAAATTACAGGGTGGGGAAACCTTAGAACAATGACTAAGAAAATACAAGGACGAAAGTGAAAGAACGACTAAGTGTAAGAGGTAGAAGCGGGGATTTAGTAGAAGTTTTTTGCTGAGTAAGATATGACCTCTACCAGTATAATGGCCACCAAGTTGAGCATTACAAGTGTTTAAAGGTTTTTGTTTCCTCTTTTTTTGTCCATCTGACAAGTAGAAATGATTCTTGGTGGGCAGGAAAGCCCTTACACCTCATAGATGCTCCATAAATATTTTTTCTTGGTGAAGCAGTTATTCTGAGATAAGGAACTGATCTTTGATAAATCCCCATTTATCCTAGATAAATCCCCGCATAGCAGAGTGTTTGCAA
Organism: Mellivora capensis; assembly: GCA_004024625.1. Classification (NCBI taxonomy): domain Eukaryota; kingdom Metazoa; phylum Chordata; class Mammalia; order Carnivora; family Mustelidae; genus Mellivora; species Mellivora capensis. Next base: position 6,429 of record PISX010024360.1, read on the forward strand.
TGCCAGACTCGTAAGTGCTATCTGAGGTGATTCATCACTCACACGGGCACCTCCCCAGTATTGAACTTCTCTTTTTGGCTCTTGTGTTGATTTGACAAGTGAATAGAGTCCTGACTGTGTACATTTCCCTTCAGAGGCTGATACTTCTGGCTGGAGAATTAACTCACTGAGGAAGCTGTTTAGCCATAGCCTTCCATTCTTTCCATTTAATAAGATAGGTTTTGTTTTATTTTATTTTGTTTTCATTGTCTTCTTGTTTCATGGGTTGTGGATTAGCATCTGATTTGCTAGAATTACATAAATGTATAGTTTTAAGATTTATGGGCTCTAGATTTTCATAGAAGAGGGCATTTCCTCAGCTCAGGATAAGGGATATGGTTAAAATCCCTGAATTTGTTGTGATCTAGCTGTGTCCTGGTTGGAGATGGGGTGTGGGGAGACAGGAGAACTCTGGTACCTGGTGAGTTTTGGGTTTTAACATTGATCAGGTGATTTTTCCCTGAACTGTTGATTCTTGCATTATGGACCGGTCTTGTTTGGTCTTCAGAATGGGTTATGATGACCTGTATTCCCATTAACAGTATTTTGAGTGTTCTTGGTCTACTCCCTTTTGGCCAGCACATAATATTACTAGCTTTTGGTCTTTGGCAACCAGTAATATAAGACAAAATGGCATCCTGTTATGTTTTAACTTGTACTTCTTTAATTCTAAGTGAATGTGAAAATGATTCCTGCCTATTAGCCTTTGCCACTCCTTAAGCCTGATGCACCTTGAGCAAGGTGCTTACTTTGAATTTGCTGAGCTTCCCTTTCTCAATCTTGAGCATAGGGATGGTAACAGTGCCTCCCAAATGGGGCTGCTGTAAGTACCGTAATGCCTGTGAAGGGGGAGGGTGTCTGGCGGATAGGAAACATTGAGTAAATGCTAGCTGAATTATTTTCTTCGCAGTGAATCTGAAATCCTGCACCACGAGAAGCAGTACGAGCCCTTCTACTCCTCTTTTGTTGCACTTTCCACACACTATATCACAACAGTTTGCAGCCTCAGTGAGTATTCCGTGCTTGTCACTCCCTTCTGAGGGCTTTGGGATGGGGGGTACGGTTGTGTCTTCTCTTTGCAGGTGTCTGAACAGGTTGTTAATGAAGTCTGTTTTAACACTCCTGACCTGTTCACCCAGCAGTGGAGACTGCTGTCAGTCTGATAAGGCTCTGGAAGTTCTTTTACATAGGCCCACCAAGAGGGATTTCCAGAGTACTTGGTTTGGATGTCTGCTTTGTAATCTATTAAGTTAAACTGTACCTTCTTAATCAAAAGCATTTTATTGGTTTTATACATGCACATGTAATTACTAGTGTGTTAATTTCTGGGGGTTGAGGGGGGATGGGTGGATACCACCTTGAGGTTCGGATGCCACTGATGAAGGCGCTATTTATTTGGTTTTGGTGAGAAAGTAAATTCTCCTTTTGTATTCTCTAGTATGTCAAGGGATTTCAATTTCAGTTCCCCATCTTTTAACTTTTTTTACTCTTATTTTCTGCTATTTCTGAATTTTTACATTTTTACTTGTTTAAAAAAAGTCCTTAAAAAAAAACAAACACCTAACTCAGTTCTGAAGAATTCGAATTATTTACTTAAATAGTTTGCTAAGCAAGTGAAATGAAAGGAAGCTATAAGGTTGCTGGGTAACTGTTGTATTCTGTGGTGTTTATTAGCGCCACTGGCTACTGGTGGAGGAATCACTTTTAGCTTGAAGAAATTTTGTGTAGGAAACCTCTTGTAAAAGACATTTAGAACCTATGGGAAAGGAGAAGTAGTATATTCTAGTAGTTAAGAGCTTGAACTGTAGAGCCAGACTTCCTGGATTTGATTCTAGCCCTGTGACTTTGGGCAAGTCATTTAACCTCTCTATGGTGTAATTTCCCTGTTATGAAAAAGAGGGGAAGGGGGTAACAATCGTACCTACTCAAAATGTTGGTTTAAGGATTCAGTGGGTTAATACATTTGAAGTGTTTGGTACTTACTATGTTGTATTTCCTATTATAATGAATTTCCAGTAAATGTGAGATAGATTGATCTAGAAGCACTGGATGGTATCAGTGCCAGGAAGCCTTTGTTTGGCCCTTGAATTGTTGGTTCTGAATGATTGTTGTTATGGAATGGTGCTGGGAATGCTGGACACAGAGCTTGGGAGTTGTCTGGTTTGATGTACTAGCCATGAGGCTGACCAAGCTGTGGCGGTCTGAGGTTAAGTCAAGCCCATTTCTTTCTTAGTTCCCCGGAACCAGCTTCAGTCAGTGGCAGCAGCCTGTAAAGTCCTGATCGAATTTTCTCTTCTGCGTTTGGAGAATCCAGATGAGGCTTGTGCCGTGTCTCAGGTGAGAGTGATGGGTTCATTTGTGGCCCTTATTTTGAGGTAGGACTCTGACACACTAGTGGAATGATGGAGAAGGGTGGTATAGAGCAGGAACTGGTGAACTTTTCCTGTAACAGGCCAGATAGTGAACAATTTGCTGACCATTTGGTCCCTTTTGCAACTAGTCTCTGTCTTTTAAACTCTGCCTTTGTAGTGTGAAAGCAGCCACAGACAATACATAAATGAAAAAGCATAGCTGTGGTCCAGTAAACTTAATTTATAAAAGCAGGCAGTGGGCTGAATTGGAGCTGTGGTTCACCAGCCTCTGGTATAGAGGGCTGCAGAGGATTTTGCAAGGATTGCAAACTTCCATGTTTCCAGGGGTCAGGCAGATAACATAAAATGGGTGAAGTGTGCCAGTTGAAAAGGGTGCCTGACCCAGCTATAAAGGGCCAATCACTGTGTAGCTCCAGTCAGTTGTTGCCAGATAGGGGTGGAGACTCAGTTGCTGTATCTTTTGAATTATTGAGAAAGATAAGAAATCGGGATTTTTCTGTTGAACCTTCCATGTTTTAAAAAGTTAACTGTAACTTCAAATAAAAAAATAAAAATCCAACAACACTGTGAGCATAGTAAGACAAATTTGCAAACCAGATGTGGTCTGAGGACCATCAGCTTGTGATCTCTGCTTTAGTGTTTTCCCTAATTTCAGTTCTTTTTTTTTTTTTCTAAATTTTTTAAAAAAAATTTATTTATTTGACAGACAGAGACCACAAGTAGACAGAGAGGCAGAGAGAGAGGGGGAAGCAGGCTCCCCGCTGAGCAGAGAGCCTGACGTGGGACTTGATCCCAGGACCCTGAGATCATGACCTGAGCTGAAGGCAGAGGCTTAACCCACTGAGCCACCCAGGCGCCCCCCTAATTTCAGTTCTTGATATGAACCTGAATTTGGCCCTATACCAGTGAGAAGTCCCAAAAGAGTACTATCTTTTGAAAGACGTATTTGACTTTGTTTTCTTTTCAGAAACACTTGATTCTCCTCATCAAGGGCCTGTGTACTGGCTGTAGTCGACTAGACAGGACGGAAATTATCACGTTCACAGCAATGATGAAATCAGCCAAGCTGCCGCAAACGGTGAAGACACTCTCAGACGGTGAGAGCTTTCACTTGCCAGACCTAGTTCTTTGACTGCTTCCCTGGCCAACTTTTTCCTGCTTTGGCTTCTAGTGGCACTCTGCTCATCCCTGTTTTTGGTTTTATATTTATAGTGGAAGATCAAAAAGAACTGGCCTCACCCGTAAGCCCAGAGCTGAGGCAGAAGGAGGTACAGATGAATTTTTTGAATCAGTTGACGTCGGTTTTCAACCCTAGAACTGTAGCATCACCACCCATAGGTCCACAGACTCCGGTGAGTTACTCCACCCAAATGTCCTCATCCCTTGGGGCTTTTAAGATGATAATGCTAGAGGGGCGCCTGGGTGGCTCAGTGGGTTAAAGCCCCTGCTTTCGGCTCAGGTCATGATCCCAGGGTCCTGGGATCGAGCCCCACATCGGGCTCTCCGCTCTGCGGAGGGCCTGCTTCCTCCTCTCTCTCCCTGCCTGCCTCTCTTGCCTGCTTGTGGTCTCTGTCTGTCAAATAAATAAAAATCTTAAAAAAAAAAAAAATTAAAAAAAGAAAAGATGATAATGCTAGAAAAAAGTAACAAATGTATCTAACATTTGTGATGTAAATGATGTATTTGCCTAGAGTAGAAAGAAATAGAAGAATACAAACCAAAAAGAAAAGAAGAAACTTCCCCTAATTTTCTTTCCACTGTTGATATTATTTTGATGATCATTTCTTCTAAAATTTCTCAGTGCAAATAAACAGATATAAAAGGCACATACACTTTTCTGTAAAAGGCATCACACTCTCTGTTAGTTGTAGAATATACGTATTTCAAGCTCTATATTTTTCTCCTCTTGGGAAAATAACTTGTATTTTCCCTCACATTAGAGAGGGATACCCCTCCTCATTAACTGGGAATTCTGAAGAGTATCCACAGACCTTCTGCTTAGTTTTGGCTTTTGCTTAGATTCTGAACTGTAGGGCCGTTGTCAGCAGGTGATAATACCATGATAGGCCTTTCACATCCTTTGTTTTTTTTCAGGCTGAAGGGGAAAATGATGAGCAGTCATCCACAGATCAAGCGTCTGCTATCAAAACCAAGAATGTGTTTATAGCTCAGAATGTGGCTAGTCTTCAAGAGCTTGGTAAGACTCTTAATTGGTGTCATAAAGCTAGTTTCTCTGCTTTCAAAAATTACGTTAAGTGGAAAAAAAAATCGAGCAGCAGCCGGAGGCCCACTTGTAAGGTCGAGCCTTGTCATTAATGCAGGTGGCTCCGAGAAGCTCCTGCGCGTGTGTTTGAACCTGCCCTATTTCCTGCGCTACATTAATCGGTTTCAAGATGCAGTGTTGGCCAATTCTTTCTTCATCATGCCAGCCACAGTAGCAGATGCCACTGCTGTTCGGAATGGGTAAGGTGCTCCAGGATGTGTGCTTTAACTTCTAAAGCTGCTTTCGAGAGAATCTGGGTGGTTGTTTATGGCATCCCTACTTTCTTTAATTATCAGATTATAGAAGCAAGGGATTCAAGGAGACACTTTGGTTAACCTCCTTCTCTGTCATGTTGTAGTTTTCATTCACTGGTGATTGATGTAACCATGGCATTGGATACCCTCTCTCTCCCCGTGTTGGAACCTCTCAATCCTTCTCGTCTGCAAGATGTGACAGTCCTCAGCCTAAGTTGTCTGTATGCAGGTGAGGGGTTGTGATGTCTGATCTCATTTTCTCAGTTCAGCGCAAGTATACTTTCTGGAAGCCATGAGATCACCCTGCGTGCTCTGCTCTCTCCCCCTGAGGATCATCTGCTGTCTCATCTAGGTGAAAGGAGGTCTCCATAGGAATCTTGTGAACTATCCTGCTGTTGCACAACTGGTGGCACGTGATGTGCATATTTGCTTTCATAGTGTATGCAGATAATATCTGCTGTATGAAAAGCAAAATGCCAAGTACTGTTGCGATTTTGAGATAGACAACATGTAACCCATGCTGTCAAGGAGCCTACACTGAGAACAGTTAGGACCACATGGACTAATACACAGTAGGGGGTGATAAAGGCAATAAGAGAAGTGTAGAGTAGTTGGGTGCACAAAGAAGGGGGAGATGGAGTCTTGCTGTGGGAGCAAGTCTGAGGAAGCCTTTACAGAACAGGTGGTATCTGTTTATATTGATAAATAGAGCAGATGTTACCCTTCATGCTTCCCCCAAATCCCCTTTCTTCCTGTTGCTCATGCTGCCTTGAGAGTGGGGATTGACAGCTGGTGTTTGCTCTCTTTTACGTTGCTATGACAGTGACTTTTTAACCCAGTTCACTGATCCTTGGTTTTAAATACTGTAGTCCTGTATGTCTGGGAAGGTATACCAGTTTCTGATGTTTACTTGGTTCTCTGAGTGAGGGTTTGAACAGCTTTGGCAACCTGACCTTGGGGACACCAATAATTGCTGAGGTTGATCATCTCCCTACATTCTTTCAATAGCTTTATTTTGAACATCTGGATGCAAAAAGGATATAAAGAGAAAGGCACTTTAAATTGGGTAAAGCAGTAGTAACGAAGGAGTTCTGTAGGGCAGGTGGGATTGCAACTTGGCTATCCTGAGGTAGAGGCCGAAGCAGGACTCAAAATACCCTAGAGTTTGGGGAAACATACTGTATAAGTGTGTGGAGGGAAGGGATGAAGGGAGAGGATATGTGATTAGTGGGTATTGTATAGCCGGAGAGAATGGAGGACACAATCACAGAGGTCTTAGAAATGCAGTCTAAGTCATGTGGACAATGTCCTATAAACAGTAGAAACCACTGAAAATTCCGAGCTATATTCAAGCAGCAGTGTGCAGGATATATTGGTGTGGGGAAATTTGGAGGCAGGAAGCTCTGTTAGGAGGATTTTTTGTAGTCATTCAGGCAAGACACTGTAAGAGCCTGAGCTAGGGCAGCAGCAGAGGGATGAGAAAGCTAAAGATACATGGGAAAGTATGTTCTCCCCCAGCTCATCTCCAGTGCTCATTTCCTCATCCTCTGTCTTTTGATATTTTGCAGTTTTTAAGTTGGGATTATTTAATTTTTAAGAAATTTCTTGAGTATCACATGGCTGTCCGTGTACTTAGTCAATATTGGTTAAAGAGACCTTAAGTTTTTTTAGTTGGATTAAAGATTCCAGGTTTGGGTTGTTGAAATTTGATGGCCTGGGATTTGACATAAAGACAAGGATTTGGCCTTAGTGTCTTTGAAGAACACCAGACATGGAATGTTTTTCCCCATAATCTTGGAAAAATGGGAAATCATTTTGTGATGTTTTAAAGTTAATAGATTTTATTTTATTTTATTTTAAAAATTTTATTTATTTATTTGACAGAGATCACAAGTAGGCAGAGTGGCAAGCAGAGAGAGAGGAAGGGAAGCAGGCTCCCTGCTGAGCAGAGAGCCTGACTTGGGGCTCGATCCCAGGACCCTGGGATCATGACCTGTGCTGAAGGCAGAGGCTTTAACCCACTGAGCCACCCAGGTGTCCCAATAGATTTTGTTTTTAAAGCAGTTTTAGGTTTATAGAGAAGTCGAGCAGGTTATACAGAGTTCCTCTCTACCCTCTCTCCCCAGTCCCGTTTCCCTTATTGCATTACTAAGGTAATGAACTTTGTTATAATGATGAACCCAGCATTTGATATACTGTTATCTGAAGTCCATTGTTTATGTCAGGGTTTCCTTTTGTTAGGCGGTTCTGTGGGTTTTGACAAATGTGTAATGTCCTGTACTTATTATCACTGTGACACAATGTAGTTAAGCTGCTCTGCAGTTCCCCTGCGCTCCGCTAGTAATCCCGCTCTCCTGCTCGCGCTGTCAGAAACCACTGAGCTTTTTACTGTCTCCATGGTTTTAACCTTCCCAGAGTGCCCTAAAATTGGAATCAGTTATACATTATGTTGCCTTTTCAGACTGGCTTCTTCTGCTTGGAGTGTGCATTTAAGTTTCCTCCCTGATTTTTTTATGACTTGATCGCTCACCCTTTTTTATTGCCGAATAATATTCTCTGTGTGGGTGTGCCATAGTTTGTGGTAGAGCATCTCAGTTGCTTCTCATTGTCGGCAGTTACAGACAAAGCTATAATAAGTGCTCGTGTGCAGGTTTTGATGTGGATGCAAGGGTTCAGCTCGTTCAGGTAAGTACTCTGGAGTGTGATTGCTGGACCGGATGGTAATGCTATCTAGTCTTGCTCTTGTGGACATTATTCTCAGTCGTCAAATCATGGAATGGTTTGAGGGGTAGGTTGTGTTTTCTGTTCCTGTTTTGGTGGACTCCTGGGACTGTGCCATGATTGGAATCTGTGCATCTTTCCCTCCCCCTCCAGGTGTGAGTGTGGCGACTTGCATGGCCATCCTGCATGTGGGTAGTGCCCAGCAGGTGCGGACGGGGTCCACGAGCTCCAAAGAAGAGGACTACGAGAGCGATGCAGCTACAATTGTCCAGAAATGTGTAAGCCGGGTCCCCTATCCTCGGGGCCCTCTGTCGTTCAGTGAGGAGGTAGTGCCAGGTCCATCCTCTTTCCGAGGAGAGGAAAGGATATTGAGTCCTTTCCATACCCTTCCCCTCGGTAGCAGGTCTGAGAGGTGGGCATTCACATGGTTGACTCTGTGGAAGGCACCGTGTCATCGTGGTGGCAGTGGACCTTGTGAAAGAGGAGTCACCCAGTCTAGTCTGCACGTGCGCTGAGGGCTTGCTGTGTGTCACTGTGCTTTGAGCGGAGGCCCGCAGTACACGAGATAGTCTCCCGGAATGGTGGGTGTGTAGGATGCATCCCTGTGAGGTGCTGCGATCTGATGGGGGCCTGGCTGTGTTGCTTTAGGTTGTGTGGGGGAGACATCTCTGAGAAGGTGAGCCGTGAGCTGAGTGTAACAAGGAGTCAACACCATGTGAAGGTCAAGGAAAGTGTGATGGAATCTTGTCATTAGAAAGTGACTTGAGGATATTAAGTTCTCCAAGTGAAATTAATTTGGGTAGGATTAAAGTTTGTAATGAAGTAGGTCAGCTCGCTCAAATTTCTGTGTATGTTTGATGTTGGACAGCTTGAAATCTATGACATGATTGGACAAGCGATCAGCAACTCCCGGCGGGCTGGTGGAGAGGTAAGAAGTATGTCTCTGCTACATTCCTGTCTCATAGCTCGTAAGATCTCCGCGGTCATCCTTTTCTTTTGTACTTTTTCAACAGCACTATCAGAACTTCCAGTTGCTGGGTGCCTGGTGTTTGTTAAACAGCCTTTTCCTCATATTGAACCTCAGTCCCACTGCCTTGGCCGATAAGGGGAAAGAGAAAGACCCACTGGCTGCACTCCGAGTCAGAGACATCCTTTCTCGAACAAAAGAGGGAGTGGGCTCTCCTAAACTGGGACCTGGGAAAGGGTACGTGTCTACTCGATTGCTGTTCATGGTGTGTTTTGTGTTACTGCTGTTTTGTATTGATGGGGAGCTAGGGTAAGCCCTCTAATCTTCACATCAGTGGAACTGTTTTCCGCCGTACGTGGTTAAATCTCACAACTAAGGTGGTGATTATTGTCTCCTCTCTACATCATAGCTGTGTGATTTTGGACAAATTGCTCATTTTTTTCTGAGTTTGCTTATCTCTAAGAGGGGGAAATGTCTGTGTAATGTACCTTTCAGGGTTTTTATGAGGTTCAAATCAGAAAAAAAATGCCTCTGTTTTGTAAAACGGGCTGGTGTGACTTGCAGTTAATTACTCACCTGCATGTTTGATCTGTAAGGAGGATTGTCAGGTCCTCTTGGCTTGCTTCCTAAAACATTTGCTGCCGCCCTGATGCAGTCTGGACAGTAAGCCCTGGTTGCTCAGAGAGGAGTTAGAGATAGGACTTTCATGTGGTTCGAGGTTTTATTTTCTAAGCCCCGGCATTTCTGGATTTTATTTATTTTTTGAGTCCCTACCACGTGCTGGGCTCTTCCAGGCATGGAGGATGTAGTGCTGTTCAAAGCAAATGTCTGTGCTTTCATCGAGTTTATTTTCTAATTGGAACAACAGTGAACACAAGTACACTAGTAAGTTCATGATTTATTCTCATAGGAGTGTTATGAAGAAAAATAGGCGTCAGCGAGGGGCTGGAGAGCGATGGGGGTGTTATTTTAGTTAGGATGATAAGGAATGGGCTCTAAGGACAAGGTGGAGAGAACATATTTGAGGTGACAGAGTGAGCCATGCAAATTTTGGGGGTAGAGTTCAGATTTGGAGGTGGGGGTATGATTGACATTTTTTTAAAAGATTTTATTTATTTATTTTGCCGATCACAAGTAGGCAGAGAGGTGGGCAGAGAGAGAGGGGGAGGCAGGCTCCCCGCTGAGCAGAGAGCCCGATGCAGGGCTCGACCCCAGGACCCTGAGACTGTGACCCGAGGCGTAGGCAGAGGCTTTAACCCACTGAGCCACCCAGGCGCCCCATGATTGACATTTTTAAGGATCAGCAAGGTCAATGTGGCTGGAATGGAGCCCTTGGGGAGAGTGGTAGAAAGTTATGTCAGAGAGGTAGCCAGGGGCCAGATCTGCCTGGGCCAAGTGTAATCTGTAAGTGGTGGAGGGTTTTCCCCAGGGGAGTGTCTGATCTATTAGTTCTTAGTGACCCAAGAACCCAGCTGGTGTGGGGAGAATAAGTCTGCAGTGTCTAAGGCAGAAAGGAGGGAGAGTAGTTGGGAAGCTCATGCGTTATTCCAAACGAGAGATGAAGGGACCTGGAATAGGGTGCTTGTGGGAAATGCAGAGAGAAGAGGTCAAAGTAGCATGTGTTTGAAAGGTACAGCTGACAGGATTTGGTGATGGCTTGGATAGTGCGTGTGAAAGATATGACATCAGAATTTTTCCGCATGAGCAACTGGGTTGTATAGTTTATGGAGACAGGGAACACTGGCTTAGGGCTTGGGTGGCAGGAAGGGGAAGAAGTATAGGATTTCGTCTTTGCCATGCTGAGTTTGAGATGACTTTCAGACCTCTCTTTGTGAGATGGTGAATGGGCAGTTGGTATGGATGTCTGGAGTTCAATGAGGAAGTCCAATTCTGGACTTCATTCAACAGAGTATTCACTGAGTATCTTCTCTGTCCTGAGCTCTGTCAGTTCTGGAATGCTGTGATGTATATTAAAAACAAAAACAAAACAAAAACACATTTCTAAGAGACGAGAAGAGGTCATGTCAGATTGTATCTAGAGAGTATTCTAATCAGGGTATTTGGCCTGGGCAGAGAAAATCAAGGCAGGTTTCCTTGAGGAAGTGTTAAATGAGCTGAAATTTGAAATAGATGTTGGGATGGTAGATATTAGATACCAGGCAAAGAAGGGAGATAAGCATGTTCCAGAGAGAACAGTAGTTTGTGATTTTTTTTGAATTTCTGTCTTCACACTTGGCACTGTAGCAGGAAATGGGAGGATGCCAAAAGGTCTGTCCTTCAAAGTAACAGTAATGTTTAAAAAACACCCCTTGTTTCTTGGCATTTAAAAAGAAAATCTATACCTTATGTAAGTTACAAACCTTAAGAAAGGGGAAAATAAGTCATCCCAAATTCTACCTCCCAAACTGGTTAAACACTCTTCCAGACATTTTTCAGCACACATGTATAAGATGTGTGTGTTTACAGAATAGGATTGCTGTTAGAAAATATCGTAGATGGGGCGCCTGGGTGGCTCAGTGGGTTAAAGCCTCTGCCTTCGGCTCAGGTCATGATTCCAGGGTCCTGGGATTGAGCCCCGCATTGGGCTCTCTGCTCAGCAGGGAGCCTGCTTCCCCCTCTCTTTGCCTGCCTCTCTGCCTGCTTGTGATCTCTCTCTCTGTCAAATAAATAAATAAAATCTTTAAAAAAGAGAAGAAAAAGAAAATATTGTAGATGGGGCGCCTGGGAGGCTCAGAGCTCAGACCTCTGCCTTCGGCTCAGGTCATGATCTCAGGGTCCTGGGATCGAGCCCCGCATCAGGCCCTCTGCTCAGCAGGGAGCCTGCTTCCTCCTCTCTCTCTCTGCCTGCTTCTCTGCCTACGTGTGATCTCTGTCTGTCAAATAAATAAAATCTTTAAAAAAGAAAAAAAAAGAAAAATTATTGTAGATAACTTTTCAGTGGTGCCATTTTGGATTCCCTATGAGTGTTTAATGGCTGGCAGTTTTCCACCATATAAACATTGTTAACTAATTACCCTATGAAAACACTTATTTAGGCTGTATTAAATTTCTTGTGTTGATAAACTATGCTTTGATAAATTTTCTGAATGTAAATCTTTGTGAACTTCTTTAATTATCCCCTTGGGATAAATTCCCAGAAGTATGATTGTTGGGACAAAAGGGCATACTAATGTAAAAATTTGCAGGGTTTTGCTAGACTTTTCTGATGGCACTCTCACTAGCGGTATGTGCGCATGTGCCCATTTCTTCCGGTCATCTTTGACAGTGGCTGTCATTAATCTTCATGTTTGTCTAATCTTAAAAGAGAAAGATGGTATTACATCACTCCTACTTGTGTCTCTTTATGAGTACTGCTGTAACTGTGTCTTTTACCCCCGTTTTCTCTTCAGTATTTCTCCTTTTTTCTTACTGATGGACATGAGCGCTTTGTGTATTAGGTGTACTAATTTTTTGTCCTGTGGTCATTTGGACAGAAAGAAAAAGTTTTACTCACATTTAAAGTGTAAAACTTTGTTTTTATTCTCTTTAGTTTATGACTAGATACTTTATAGAAGTTGGTGATTTTTACCCTTTTTCTTCTCAAAACAATGACTTTTTTTCTTAATTGATGAGCAGTTTCTTATAAGAGGCTATCACCCTGGAACAGCCAGATGGAAGAGCTACCTAGGGCAGGGTGTGGGGAAACAGCGCAGAGCATCCCTGCCCTCCGACACACACCACTCTTTTATTTCCCTCTGTTTTTTTTTTTTTTTTTTTTAAAAGATTTTTATTTATTTATTTATTTGACAGACAGAGATCACAAGTAGGCGGAGAGGCAGGCAGAAGAGAGAGAGAGAGGAGGAAGCAGGCTCCCTGTGGAGCAGAGAACCCGATGTGGGGCTCGATCCCAGCACCCTGGGATCATGACCTGAGCTGGAGGCAGAGGCTTTAACCCACTGAGCCACCCAGGCACCCCTATTTCCCTGTTTATCAGCCCAGAAGCTCTCTGAAAAGAATGACTTTTATTATTATTTTTTTAATTTTAAGTTTTTTTTTTAAGAGGTTTTATTTATTAGAGAGAGAGAGAGTACAAACAGGAGGTATTGCAGGCAGAGGCAGAGGGAGAGGGAGAAGCAGGCTGTCCACCGAGCAGGGAGCCTGATGCAGGGACCCTGAGATCATGACCTCAGCTGAAGGCAGATGCTTAACCCACTGAGCCACCAGGCACCCAAAAGAATGACTTTTTAAAAAGTTCAACCAACCTGTGAATGTCATCATCTTTCACATCACCCTGTAAATTCGAACTGATAGTTTGAATTCCAAAATGGTGGTGTTTGGAAGCCTTTCTGTAGTCCTGGAGTTCTTAACCTGAAGCCTATGGGTCCTGAGGCAGGCTGTGAGTGGGCTTCAGGGAGGCAAAGCTTTTGAAATTACATGTAGATATTATGTGTGCATTTTTTTTCCTTCTGGGGAAAGGTCCATAGTTTCTGAAAGAGGTCAAGGCCCCAAATGGCAAGATGCCCTGGTTTTGAGGTTGTAATTTGTTTGTTTGCTGTTTTGTTTTGTGTTTGTGTGTAGGCACCAGGGATTTGGGGTGCTCTCCGTAATACTGGCAAACCATGCTGTCAAGCTGTTAACCTCTCTCTTTCAAGACCTACAAGTGGAAGCTCTGCACAAGGTGAGGGCTCGTGCTTGGGGTCAGCATCTCCATTGCTGGCTTCACTTCTGGGGGAGCTCCCATGAGCCGTCCGATCCTGTTACTTCCTGCTCAGTTGGAGGACATGAATTCTCTTTTGCTACGGTTCCCTTAAGGGCTGGGAGACAGATGGTCCTCCTGCAGTCCTGAGCATTATGGCCCAGAGCACCTCCATCCAGAGGATCCAGCGGCTGATTGACTCTGTTCCACTGACAAACCTGCTGTTGACATTGCTCTCAACCTCCTACAGAAAGGTGGGTGGTGTCAATGCTTCTGAGAATTGGAAGCTCTTACATAACCCTTCTAAAATGATGAAGAAGATTGCATACTGTGGCCTTCATAATCTCAAGAGTTGTGGTAATGGTTTTGAAGATGAGCAAAATTCTTAAATGATTGCACATTTGAATCTGTTGTTGAGTGCAGTATTGTGATACATATGATTGCTTGGTGCTTTGAGACGGTTGTCTTGCTGATGCAGTAACTTAGAGGGCACTCTGGAAACACTCCTGATTCAATTCTTGTCCATAGCTTTGGCTTTGGAGTGCCCTGGTGGGATAAAGTGATCAGAGCCTAGAAGGAAAGATGCTATTAGAAGGACTTTCTAGATTTAGAGGAAAGGAAAAGACACAGAGAAAGTTTCTCATGTGGTGAACGAGGTGAAGTAGGGTGGCTCCATTTTTGTGACCAGCAGTTACAAAGCCTTCTGCTTTCCTAGGCCTGCGTCCTGCAGCGTCAGAGAAAGGGCTCCATGAGCAGCGACGCCAGCGCCTCGACCGACTCAAACACCTACTATGAGGATGATTTCAGCAGCACGGAGGAAGACAGCAGCCAAGGTAGAGAGGGCTCTTTTTGGTCTCCAGGAGACAGGCAGCAGAGTGCAATGGGAAGTTCCCCCATGGCTTCCTTTAGTGTTCTGTTTGCCGTCTTCACCTGCCTAGTGTGGATCTTGATTTTCTGTGCCCTCAAAGGTGACATCTTATTTAGGAGTAATTTGAACTGTGGAGACTGAAGGACAGAAACTACTCTCAGTGAAGCCCTGATTGCTTTTTAGTCCTTCCCCTCCAAGATCAGAATACATCTCAGTTCCTCTTTCTTTTTGTGTGGACCTATTTCGTGAACTCTGTTCTGAGGTTTCCCAGTGCATCTCCAGAGGTTGTGTATGAGGGATTTGGTTTGAGTGTTGTCATCGATGGGTGGCTTGGGGAGGAGTAGGGAGAGGAACTCCAGACTCTGTTGCAGTGAACAACAGGGCCAAACTCCCTCTTATCTTAGTTTGGAGATTGAATAAGAAAAATGTCTCAGGTTCTTTATAATCAGGTTTGTGGGAGTAATGTATAGTATTGTGAAAGGTGCAGCTCTTAATTTGGGCATTACAACTGAAGACAAGTAAAAATTTGTTTTTCAAAATGTTTGGCTTGTTGCCAGTAAAGTGATGTCATTTCTCTTCATTGGGTTCCTTTAAGAAATACCAGTTTTATTGAGATACAGTATACATGCCATAAAATGCTCCTGTTTCATGGGTACATTTAGATGAGTACTGGCAAATTTATGCAGCCACGTAACTACAACCTGAAATCAAGATATCCTTGTGTTCCTTTCGATGTAGACACTTCCACAAAGCAGATGTACTGAAAATTTTGTAAAAATGTGTGATTTTTATTACTTATTTCTTTCTCTGTTCAGATGATGACAGTGAGCCTATTTTGGGGCAATGGTTTGAGGAGACCATCTCCCCCAGTAAAGAGAAAGTGGCACCTCCGCCCCCTCCTCCGCCCCCTCCGCTGGAGAGTTCTCCTCGAGTTAAAAGCCCCAGTAAACAGGCCCCTGGTGAAAAGGGCAACATTTTGGCTAGTCGCAAAGATCCTGAGTTGGTAAGAGTGGATTTCTGAGGTTTAGGGGAGGGAGAGATGGGGAGAAGGGTGTGAAAAGCAGATCGTTAGAACTAAAACATTTTGTAGGTTGGATTAACTGTAATATTTAGTTATTTTTTCTTTTTTTTTTTTTTTTTTAATTTATTTATTTGTCAGAGAGAGAGAGGGAGCACAGGCAGATAGAATGGCAGGCAGAGGCAGAGGGAGAAGCAGGCTCCCTGCCGAGCAAGGAGCCCGATGTGGGACTTGATCCCAGGACGCTGGGATCATGACCTGGGCCGAAGATAGCTGCTTAACCAACTGAGCCACCCAGGCGTCCCAGTTATTTTTTCTTAATACTTAAGTGTACCCATGGTGTTTGATTGAGTTGTACTCTTGGTAATGTTTCTTTGATTGAGAATTAGTAACATGACCTTTGGAGTTAGAAGTGGGTTTGAATCCTGCTTCTGCCACTCCTGGCTCTGAGACTTTGGGCAAGAGTCTAAAACTTCTCCAAGCCTCAGTTTTATCTTCTGTCATATGAGAGTGATTGTATCTGCCTTTAGGGGTGTTGTGAAGAATGAAAGAGCCCTTAGCGTAGGTGTGGTCCGTCCTAAGTGCTTGCTAAATTATTTGTTCAAGCAGCCGTTTCTAGATGATGTACTATGTGTCATCGCTGTTCTAAAGCTAGATTGATAAACAAGGCAGATACGGAGCACACTTTCATACAGCATCATCTCATCAAGGTTGTGGACATAAAACATTTACATAATAATTCAGTTCATTTTAAGAAACAAAGAGCTGAGAATTTTGTGTGTGTATAATGATCATACAGGCTTCAGAATTCCTTTTTTCTTTCTTTTTTCTTTTTTAAGTTTTTATTTGTCAGAGAAAGAGGCACAAGCAGGCAGAGTAGGAGGCAGAGGAAGAGGGAGAAACAAGGCTCCCCACTGAGCAAGGAGCCAGAGGTGGGACTTGATCCCAGGACTCTGGGATCATGATCTGAACCGAAGGCAGCTGCTTAACCGACTGAGCCACCCAGATGTCCCAGAATTCCTTATTTTAGTAATGTCCTTGAGCTGAAGAAATTCAGGGCCTTAGAGGAATGACAGAGCCAGTCTATCTAGAAACCTCTGTCTTCCCACGGTGTTTTCTGAAGTCTGTTGTGTTCAACTGGTGCCATTTTGTGTAATTGGTAGAATTATGTGGGAAAGATTGTCATAATTAAATTTTGTCCCACTGTAGGGGATTTAAAATCTGACCCTTTAATTCATGGCTTTTGTTGTATCATATCTATGGGCATGTTTTAGTTCTCTTTATATTCAGGATTTGGAGGCAGTCTGGGCTTATGGACCTGACATAAGGTTCTTTATGTTTTTTTTCAGTTCTTAGGCCTGGCTTCCAACATTTTGAACTTCATCACTTCTTCCATGCTGAACTCGCGGAACAATTTTATCCGAAACTACCTGAGTGTGTCTCTTTCAGACCACCACATGGCCACCCTGGCCAGCATCATTAAGGAGGTGGACAAAGATGGACTCAAGGGTCAGTAGGCAGGATAGGGGCCTGGTGGATTTTTTCCCCCAGTGGCATTTGGCTCTTGGCAGGGAGGTGTGATGCATCAAGGGGCTGCTTGAATAACGAGTGTCCTTATTTGCTTTCCAGGTTCGTCAGATGAAGAGTTCGCTGCTGCTCTCTATCACTTCAACCACTCTCTGGTAACTTCTGACCTTCAGTCACCCAATCTGCAGGTTTGTCTGCACTGATACCTTTGGCCAAGTGCTGTGTGTCCGCTCCCAGTGGACTGTAGTGTTCCGGTTACAAAGGAACATGGCTTGTTGTGGAAACACCCTCACTGGGAAGAGTTTGAGAGATTATTCTAATATGTCCCGCTGCCCCATCAGGATCATTCAGAGAAATGTGAGAGAGACATCAGACAGAGAAAATGTGTTCTTTATTCTCAAGTCGTTCAGTAAGCTTAAAGCAAAGGAAAAACTACAAAACCAGCTCCTAATGAGTGTCCTAGTAGACAGGTGGGCAAAATAGATAAGAGGGCAGTTTATAAAAATGGGAAATATCAGTGGCTAACAATCCTAGAAATTGTTTAACTCCACCGGTAATTCAAGGAATCCATGTTGGAAATGCGTTTTAAAAGAGTCATTCAAATTATAGGAGGTAGATGCTTTCTGATACAAGCTTACTTGCAAACTCACCAGCAGAATAAAGCCTAGGATCTTGATTGAGGCTTTAAAAAATCTTAGGGTTTTTTCTCCCCACTAGTAAGTGATGTCTTGAATCCTGTATCTTAAATTCCCCCTTTCATTAGTTTCGTATATATGCTTATTTTTACATTTATATTCTTTAAATTTTCAAATTACTTGATTGCTTTTAGCTTTATAGTAAATGATACCATTCTCTCTTTATATAGTCTTGTTAGGCTTTCTTTTTTCATTTAGTATTATAAGATTTTTTTTTTAAAGATTTTATTTATTTATTTGATAGAGAGAGAGAGAGGGACAGAGAGCAGAAGTAGGCAGAGAGGCAGGCAGAGGCAGTGAGCAAGGAGCCCGATGCGGGGCTCGATCCCAGGACCCTGGGATCATGACCTGAGCCGAAGGCAGCGGCTTAACCCACTGAGCCACCCAGGCACCTCTTCATTTAGTATTATTTTCATTGTATTGCCTAGATTCATCTGTGCTATTGCTAATTCTGTAGTTCTTGTTTTGACTATTATATGCTGTGCCGTTGTGTTTGTGACTGTACCAATTTATTCATCTTCCCTCTGCTCCCACTGATGGACCTTTTGGTTGTGTCAGGGTTTGTTGCTCCTCCTGGTGTTCTTGTACGTGTCCCCTGGATAACCAGGGGGTTCTCATGGGCAGATAACTGGGAGTAGATCTGGTAGGAAACCGACTATGTGACTGTATGCAGGTAATGCCAGACTGCTCTCTCAAGTGGCCGCACCAGTGCGGCATCTGGCTGGTTCAGTCTGGAAGAACAGGCGACTCTTGATCTTGGGGTTGTGAGTTTGAGCCCCACATTGGGTGTAGAGATTACTTTAAAAAAAAAAAAAAAAGCACCAAGTTTTACCATTACCAGCAATGTGTCAGATTTATGGATTCACTTTTTCTCCCACTATTTGACAATGTGGTGTTTTTTCCCAATCCCAACGCGAGGCTTGAACTCATGACCCTGAGATCAACACCTGAACTGAGTTTAAGGGTCCTGCACTGAACTGAGCCACCCAGATACCCCCACAGTGTCATATTTTAATAAATTTTTTTGGGGTGCCTGGGTGGCTCAGTGGGTTAAAGTCTCTGCCTTCGGCTCAGGTCATGATCCCAGGGTCCTGGGATCGAGCCCTGCATCGGGCTCTCTGCTCAGCAGGAAGCCTGCTTCCTCCTCTCTCTCTGCCTGCTTCTCTGCCTACTTGTGATCTCTCTCTCTCTGTCAAATTAAAAAAAAAAATTCTTAAAAAAAATAATTTTTTAATGTGGTCAGAGTTAACGATTCTCATTCTTTTAGTGTGCATAAAGATCCCTGGGGAATTTATTTAATAAATGCAGATTTCTATTGCAGCTACCCTTCACTTCCCCTAGAAGAATTAAATTTTGTAGATCTCTCCAATAGTTTGCCCCAAGATAGCTGTGAAAATTTTTCATTATTCTTAAGATTATTTTGGTGGATTCTCAGAATCAGAACACAGTTCAGGGGTTTGCACTTTCCCCCAAGGGAACAAAATCTAGGAATCTATTTCAAAAGGTTAAACCTGATTTTTAGCATCCCAAGTTATTTGAAAAATTCTTAAAAATTTATTTAATTGTTTAAAAAGATAATTATAAAACCTATTTGTACATACCTAGTGTTAGATGAAAAAAATTGCTTTGGGGGCACCTGGGTGGCTCAGTCGTTAAGCATCTGCCTTCAGCTCAGGTCATCATCCTGGGTTTCTGGGCTCAAGTCTGGCCTCGGGCTCCCTGCTCAGCGGGAAGCCTGCTTCTCCCTCTCCCACTCCCCCTGCTTGTGTTTCCTCTCTTCCTGTGTCTCTCTCTGTTAAATAACAAATAAAATCTTAAAAAAAAATTTATAAAACCTATTTATACAAACATTACTTTGGGGGCACCTGAGTGGTACAGTCAGTGGAACGTCTGACTCTTGATTTTGGCTGAGGTTGTGATCTCAGGGTTCTGAGATCGAGCCCCGTGTCCATGCTCAGCGCAGAGTCTGCTTGAGAGTCTCTCTCTCTTTCTTCTTCCACCCCTCTCCCCGGTGCATGCACGGGTGTGCACTCTAGAACTCGCTATTTCTCAGATAAGTAAATGTTAAAAAACGATTTTTTAGCAGGAGAGGGAATATAACTTGAGTGGTAAAGTTGTTGACGTGAGATGAAGAGAACAAAATGCTTCAGTTAGTACGTGGCCTGAGCACCTTCTCAGTCTATATAGGGTCAGGATGTCTGGCCAAAGTTAGCAGCTCCTTGCTGAGATCTAAATTTATTTAGGGAAGTTTCAAAGTTCATGGACTTGGCCCTTTCCTGCCTAAACTTGTCCAAATAATGCAGGAAGAAATATTTTCCGTGGAGAATAGTAGTTCTTACGATTCCTGTAATGATGTTGCCCTCTTAGCATTTAAAAAATAATTCCAGACCTTGTGTGGACGTGCAGCTTGGCCTCCCATAACCACTGACTTTATGGAGAGCAAATTATCAGACCTCCCTCTTTATTCCATTTCCAAACATTGGACTTTAAATTCTTTCCTGAAATTTCATTGCTATCATGGAAGAAAGTGAAGGATGGTCAGTGTAATTTAACTACCTGCTATTGATACTGTTTCTCTGGAATCATGTACAAAGTTCTTTTTTTTTTTTTTTTTTTTTTTTTTTGGAGAGAGAGAGAGCACGTGTGTATGGAACTGGGGCAGGGGCAACAAAGGGAGGGGTAGCGAGAGAATGTTAAGCCAGCCTTATGCACAGCCCAGAACCCTGAGATTGTGACCTGAGTTGAAACCAAGAGTTGGACGCTTAACTGACTGAGCCACCTAGGCACCCCGCATACAAAGTTATGTACCCAAGGTGTCTAACTTGCGCTGCAAGACATACACAGTGTCCTTTAAGGGAGGTTAATGAAATGGACCCCACCGAGTCTTTGAAAGAAAACAAATGTAAGTTGCATCATAAAAATTTTCTTCATCTGTCAGAGTAATTAAAAACTGCGTCTGAGCTGGTAAGACTGCTAGGCTTTCTCTCCTTACAGAAGAAATTGAAACCTATTTATTGAAGATGACTTATGAACATATAGCAGAAAGAGGACTTTCTGCCAAAAGGCCACGTGCTTGGTTGGCATGCCCTCTCTGTTCTTTTCCTTCAAATTAGTTTAATAGAGCAGTCTACTAAGATGATTTGTGTCTTCTGAAGCCAAATGACAAAGCAGGCTTTGTCTGGCTTCCGTTGGCATTCTGCTCTATTGGCCATTGGTGATTAGCTCAAACTCTAGCCCTGGTTGGAGATAGAACTGAAAGGTTGGGGATCCAGCCCTCTAATTATGTGGTTGGTTCCTCTGGCAACCAGCCCCCATCCAGAAGCTGTTTAGGGGCCTCATTATCATAAACACAGGTAATATTGAAAGGGGCTTATTACGGAGAGCAAAACATGTTCTTCTTACCCCATCAGGAAATGACAAGATTTTAGGAGCTCTGTGCCAGGAGTGGGACAAAGACCAAATATGTATTTCTTCTTGTATCACAATATTAATATTGTATCACAATGTCACAGGGAGTTAGTGTTTAATGGGCATAGAGTTTCAGTTGGGAAAAATAAAAAAGTGCTGGAGATGGATGGTAGTGATGTTTGCATAGTGTATATGTACTTAATGCCACTTTCACTGTACAGTTAAAAATGATTTAAGTGGTAAATTTTATGTTACTTTATTTTATCATGACGTAAGTAAAATAAACATACCTGGCACATAGTACTAGTGTCTATTAGAGATCAGATGCTGTCTTTATTAGTTTGTTACTATTACTGTTATTCATGTTATATTCATTAACATATTTAATGTCTTATGTTTATTACTATTGCGTATAGGAGTATAATGATTTAATGTTACATAGTGGTATATGTTCACTTATCCATTCACTGAGTATTCATTGAGCACCTACTATATACCAGGTAGTGTTGTAGGCACTGTCGAAATCCAGATGAATGGGATTAGTTTGGGATCATGAGGAAAGAGGGTGATAAGGTATGGATAAAGGGCCTGCAGTAGAGATCTTGAGAAATTATTTGAATGGGGTAAAGGATATGGATAGGAAGGTATTGAGATACTGCCTGCCTTTTCAGCCCAAATGAGACCAGAAGGGTGCTGTTGTCTCAAAGAAAGGGGATGTCAGCAAGAACAGTTGGTTTGGTGGTAGAAGGAGCCGTATTGAGTTTGCAGGGAGCTCACTCTCCTAGGTTTGAGTCAGCTCTCGGGTTCTTTTTAC
>PISX010024361.1:0-28087 GCA_004024625.1 Mellivora capensis
CCATAAGTGACTCTTAATCTCACAAAACAAACTGAGGGTTGCTGGGGGGAGGGGGTCGGGAAAGGTGGGTGGGGTAATGGACATTGGGGAGGGTATGTGCTAGGGTTAGTGCTGTGAAGTGTGTAAACCTGGCGATTCACAGACATGTACCCCTGGGGATAAAAATTTGTTTATAAAAAATAAAAATTAAAAAAAAAAAGAAAGCTGGAAAAAAAAAAGAAACTACTTCCACAAGAAACTAAGTTATAACACTTTAATAATTTCAATAGAACCAACGTCAGGAACAGATACACACACACACATTAAATTCAAACAATTTGATTGAACAGTGTACTTAAATGCATCAACTTCTTAAAAATCCCCAAAATGGAGTTGAGGCCATGGATATGAAAAGGTAATCTTGAAGTACTACAGACTAGAGTAAAACAGACAAGGTTATTACTTTGCATTTACCAATAAGATGACAGCCTGCAGATACATTAGACCTTTATGAGAACACTTCCAGGTAATGTTAGAACAGAGACTCATTAAAAAGAAATACAATTGATCTCAGAAAGATGAACTTATAGCTAACAATTTCTTTGGTCCTCCAAGTCACATCTGTTTTTACTTTAAAATACCAAACATGAATAGAATGTTTAATTCTACTTCTAAGTGTCTATTAAGCAGGATAATGTTTATATCACATTAGATTTTAAAGGGAACTCAAAATAAATTACCACTGTACTTCAGAAACTCCATAGAAAAAATATAGGAAATAGACATAGGGAAGTTTAAAAAAAACAAAACAAAACAGGACTTCTGCTACCTTGTCCCCATCCTAAGGCAAATGACATCAAAATGGCAGAGGCAGGACTACCAAGGTTAGAGTAATCACTGTAGGTTAGTTCTTCTTAAGGTAATGGAATAAATTTGAAGGACACAATGTCAACCAAATAAGAGACTTTTCGATGGAATGACTGTAGCTTTGTTTTTTCAGGGAGTTGGGTTTGTTTTTTGTTTGTTTTAATTTGGCCCACACTGCCCCAGTGGAGGAAATTTTAAGTAATCATTAATAAGGCAACAGCTTCCTGGACAAAAAGACTTGTATACCACTTGAACAGTTACACTGAGGACGAGACCCATATGGAGCACTAGAGGAACCAGTATGGGGCTTCTAATAATTTCCAGTAATTCCAGAAAATTATAGAGCATTTTCACAGAAACCAACAATGCAGCTTTCATTGAACATTGGCTATCACTCACAGTGCAGTCCACAGTTAGTTCATTCTGCATGCTTTCCTGTACACAGAAGCTATGGTTCTGCAGACCTAAAAGTGATGAACATTTTCAAAAGTTTCTGGAAATACTTAGAAAAATATCTGTTAAGATTAAAAAAAAAAGTTTTGAGACATCTCCAAGGAATACATAAAGTAAGCTTGCAAGACACTCCTAAACGTAAAACTGTGAGGACTAGTTATTTGCAGGGTCAGTACTGAAGTCTCATTAAATAATGGCTTTTTAAAAAAGGCAAAGGTATCTACACTCTAAGTGTTGTGATATTCTCATCAAGGCACAGAGAGTTAAATGTCTAAATCCCTGTATGTTCACATGAGAATACACTTGTAAACAATAGGAACTAATTCCCGGTACTTGAATTTAAAAAAGAATAGAAAGTAGAAATGTGCCTTTTTAACTCACAAAATCAAAAACATAGATATTCCACCACCTTCCTTTGGTGACTAAAGTCACAGCTGGAGAGTCAAAAAATAAATATATAAAATATAAAGTGCCCTGGCAGTTTCATAAATGTGATTAAAGTGAAGCCTGTTGGACTCTGAGTTTGCAGAGCAATGCTGCACAGTGTACAAAAATTCCTTTAAGCACTACACCATTTTTGTTTGGGGAAGGAAAAAAATAGTATTGGCCATAGTTTTCCCCTATTCCTAACATTCCTATGCTTAGGAACCCAGTTACCATAGTATTTGAACAAAATACTTGAATTTTTCTTCCTTCCCAGCACCCTCAAGGTTATCCAAATGGCAGTGGTTTTGTGCATGTAACTCACACGATGGGCAGTTTCTTTGATAGTTACCACTAAAAGGTGGCAAGAAGAAAGTAGAGGTCTCACCCCTTTGCTAATTATTTTTATTTGATTTGCTATAAATAATTATTAAACACCATTAGTGACAAGGAATAACGTTCACGTCTGAAACAGTTGAAAATGCAGTACACAAACAATTAAGACCAAACAATGCTACTAGTGGCACGATCCTCAAAGCACATGACACACGCTGAAGTTCAGCTCTTAATGAGAGTTAGAAACTCTTCCCGAGTCTTTGGGTCTTCCCGGAACACACCCAACATCGTGCTGGTCACAGTTTTGCTGTTCATTTTCTGTACCCCTCGCATTACCATACACATGTGTCTACAAAACAAGACAACAGAGGTGGCTTAAAGGAATAGACAGTTGCTGGTTTGGTTTTTAAAGTCAAAAGCAGCTCCCAAAATTAAATCTGGTTATACTGAGTTCACAGCTACCAACTGTACCCAAATGTCACTTCTTGGACAAACGTGACCTAAAATGTTTTATTTATGTTTCTTAGTCCCACGGCTCTCATTCTCAGCAGTGGTTGAATCTTTGACGCATCTAGCAGAAGGGGAAACAAGGGAATTTTCTCCCTAGGTGAAAATAATACAAGGGGTCCATAGAGATAAAAACAACTTTGGTATAAAAAGCAATTCAGAATTCTCACTTGCTCCATCTGTAAGACCCAAAGAGCACAATCTTAGCTTAGGTATTTGGAGAAATACCGAAGTATGTGGTGTCACCAGGCAGAATCTAGAGAACAATGGCCCCAGTGCACGTGAGCAACCTGGTGAAGCTAGATGGCGTGCATAATACAGAGTTCATGCCCTGTCGGAAGAATGGTCAAGATGTGTGTAATCCTCGTAATTCATTCTAACTTAAAGAGGTGTCTTCAGATGCCCTTTACACCCAGTTTTTGCTCCATTTTTAAAAATGTGTGACAAAATATCAGGAAAAGTCTGCTTGGAGCAACAAAGAGCTAAAGAAGAAATCAAGAGAAGACATAAAATGCTTCTGGTTGCACACATCGCTCCGCTTAGGCTGATGACTCCCAACACGGCCACCAGCCCCACGGAAAACAAAACAAAACCAGTCTCCCATCTGGTTCCTGTATCGGTCACGCAGTCAATACAAGACGTAAAGAAAGCTTAGGTCAGAGGCAGAAAACATGACAGTGTCAATGATGTGGCATCACGGGATGCTGGAAAAACTGAGCAACACCAAATACCACTTCCAGGCACCACAAGGACAATCGTTAAGGGCAAGTGTGGACTTACGTGGCTTCCACCACCACCCCGACTCCAGCAGGCCGCAAGGCTTCTGTGATTGCTACGGCAATTTGTTTCGTCAGCCGCTCTTGAACTGTGGGGATGACAAGAAGCTCCGTTGAAGAGTCTGACACAAACAGCGGTCTTGGGAATATTTGTTGTCTCTAGAATATTTGAAATCTTAAAAAACAGACTTCTGTGGGGCTTCAGAACCCAGGTGCACCAGCTTTTACAGGTCTGCTTTGTCGCGGCCCACAGGAGGCAGCCGTTCAATTCCCTCACCCGCAGGTCCAGTATTGAAGAGCGTCTGGCACCCCCGCAGGGAACGGGTGCGAGCAAAAACTGTCCCAGGCGTGCAGGAAGACCAACTGATGATGAGCTCCTCCACGCAGATGCATAAATAGCTCGCGACAGGATTAACAGAGGCACTAAACCCAATTATTGAATTGTACATGGAGCTCAAAGCCAACAATCTAACCTAAACAATGCGGTCCCTGTGCTGAATAAACAGCTCGTCTTTGAAAACATATTAAGAGTGTTCACTGCAGCATCATGTCTATTTGAAAACTGACAAAAATCTGCAAACGTCTATTAGAGCAGGGATTGGTTAAATCAAGCTCCAGCACAGCTGGACAATGGAATGCTAAACAGCCAGCAAAATGAATGAGATAGTTACATGCATGTAGGAAAAAAAAAATATTTGATTTGTTAAGTGGAAAAAAAAATAGGGGGAAAAAAAGCCCATTACATATAATATGAGCCCATTAAAAAATGTAATATATTGATTTTAAAATGTAGGTAGACACACAAAATGTGAAGGAATATGCAAATACAATAATGATTTCTTCTGGAGGCCTGAAACACTGCAGACTTTCCCTTTCTATATTATATTCCTATGAGGTTTTAAGTCATATGTATTACATGTGAAAGAACAACAAAAAATACTTTTTCCTTAAGAAGAAAATGTTTTTCTGTAAATAAAAGTTTAAAAGTTTACCTTGTAATCGTCTACTATAGATTTCTACAATCCTAGAAAAGAAAGAAATGTTTTAGTTAATCATAAATTTGTTTGAGAAATGGAATTGGTTTCCTTAAAGGACCAAAAGGACTTTATTGAAGAAATTGTAGGGTGTGGGCAGGAGATCACTGCTTCTAAGAGGAAGAAAGATACAAAAACTACATGGAAATGAGAAGAG
The DNA here is from genome assembly GCA_004024625.1 of Mellivora capensis. NCBI lineage: Eukaryota > Metazoa > Chordata > Mammalia > Carnivora > Mustelidae > Mellivora > Mellivora capensis. The sequence continues at coordinate 4,533 of PISX010024361.1, forward strand.
GGAGGGTCTTGAGGAAACCACCAAGAGTGACACAGAGTGCTAGTACCCTATGTCTCCAAAGAGAAAGAGAATTACAAGAATATTCACTTAGGAAAAACACAGTGATTTTAGAGCTCCCACGTCATCAATTTTAGACCAAGTCTCAAGTGTTCTAATTAGTCATATTGTTTAACCAGAGCTTAAAGTGCAAGTTAAAAATAAAAAGACTATTTGTTAATTAATAGCAGGCCATTGTCAGCTACTGTACCCACTAATCCTATTAGGGTAATCGGATTAGGACTGAACAGGCTTCTTCAGACATCTCTTTATAAGCTACGTCTATATAAGCACTCTGTATGATTAATTCCCCAAAATAAGAGCCTCCTGATCTTGGCTTCTAACACAATCTGTCAAGTGACAGATTTTCCCCTTTTAACACCTTCCACTCTAGTTGTGAAATGTAAAGATGGTCCCATGAATTACATATTTGAGGATAACAATTCACATTAAGGATCTTTTCTTAAAATTTGGCCTTCTAGTCATGAATTTGGACTTGATGTAAGGATCACTTCACCAAGGAGGCATTTTACAGCTCTTCCCTCCGTACTCCCTCCATATGGTGCTCAGATAAAATTACAAAGTTGTTCCTTTATACCCATTATAACCAATAAAATCAGTAACAGATACAGTGCCCTGTTTACCACTCAAACTGAAGGCAGGATGCACTCTGACTCTTCTTGTTTCTAGGAGATTTATAACATTGAATGAATATAATTATGTATTTTTAATTTTGAATAAAAGCCTGAAGAAGGATGCTGTTCAAACTCCTGGATAGGAAATATGTCTTATTTCTTCTGAGTCAAATCTCTCTATATATTACTATTTATAGTTTTCCAGGTAATTAATTTCTGTTGTATGACTAGGAGATGCTGTTGATTTAAAAATTAGTAATATCTTTTTTTTTTTCTCATAGTCATCATTTCCTTCTCTAGAGTAGAATTTCAGGTACAACATTAGATAACATTGGCAATACTGGACACCCATATTTTGCTCTATACTTTAACAGGAAATGTCTGTAACATTTTACTATCATCCATGATACCTGCCTGTTTCTGGTAGACAGCCACTCTCACACCAAAGGAAGGCCATTCACACAGTTCATTATTGAGTGCCTTTTACATATATGATTATGGGATGAACAGGATCCCTATGCTCAGAGTTTATAATCTATTCCTGGTTTATTCAGTTTTCCAAGTAAGCAGAAGGCATTGAAATTTTGTCTTCTCAGCGCTAAAGATAATTATATAGCTTCCCTGAATTTAAAAAACAAAACACAGAAAAACAAAAAAGCCCCAAAACCTCTATTTTGCCCTCTTTCTTGAAGATAATGTGTTTAGAGGTATTTGTTGAAAACAGAATTCTAATTTGACACTAACATTCATCTGCCTTTTAATATTGCCATTGGCAAACAATCGTCAGTCTAATTGCTGTTACTTTGTAGGTTATGTTTTCTATGAAGCTGCTTTAAGATATTCCAGTATGTGTACTCTGAGGTTTTCTATGTCTTGTCTAGGTGGGGATTTAATTTTTTTATCCTGTTTAGGATTCATTAGGGTTCCTAAATCTGAAGACTGATTTTTTTGCATGTGCTCCAGAAACGTTTTTAGTCATCGCCTTCTCTAATACTGCACCTACTCCATGGCCTCTGTTACCTCCAGGAATTTCAATTAAGGACATATTAGACCTGCTCAGTCTTCCACATCTCTTATATTCTCACCCATATATTCCACCGAGCTCTGAACGCAATTCCGTCAGACCTTTCTTCCAGTTCACTATTTTTGGCTGTGTCTAACCTGCTATCGATCTGTATTTATTTGTATTATTTATTTGTGTTTATTTATTTGAGAGAGAAATAGAGGGCACGAACCTAGGGAGAGAGGCAAAAGGAGAGGGAGAGGGAGAGAGAGAATCCTCAAGCAGACACCCCACTGAGTGTGGAGCTGGACTCAATCCCAAGACCCTGAGATCATGACCTGAGCCAAAGTCAAGAGTCAGATGCTTAACTGCCTGAGCCACCCAGGCGCCCTTCAGGATTATTATATTCTAACATCTTTGTTGTATGTTCTGTATCTGTTAGCACCAGCCTCTGCCCTCTTTGACCATTTGTTTCAGCTGACTCTGCCTCATGGTGGCTTTTCTCTTACTTTTGGTGAATTCACGCTCCTTAGAATATCATTTGTGGAAATTCTCTGAAGCCAAAATAAAAGTGCATCAGAAAAAGAACACTTGGGGCACCTGGGTGGCTCAGTGGATTAAAGCCTCTGCCTTCAACTCAGGTCATGATCCCAGGGTCCTGGGATCGAGCCCCACATCGGGCTCTCTGCTCAGCGGGGAGCCTGCTTCCCCCTCTCTCTCTGCCTGCCTCTCTGCCTACTTGTGATCTCTGTCTGCCAGGTAAATAAATAAAATCTTAAAAAGAAAGAAAAAGAGCACTTGTTTCTGCTAGGTGCTAAAAGGCTACCTCCTTGGCAACATTTTAAATTAAATTACTGCCCTGGGTATTCTGAGGACCACCCATGGTGATATGAATTCTGAGCCTAAACCCTTGTGAATATATGGCTATGGGTCCTTTTTCCTGCTCTTCCCAGAACAAAGCTAACAGGTAATATATCTTCCAATCTGGGGTTGAATAGGGAGGACAAGAACCCTGCCTTTGACTCCAGTGCCAGGTAATTCTTGTAAATTCTTACTGGAATTTCCCCCAATGTTTGAAATGTTCATACACATTATAACTTTGTATGCTATTCTAGGAGGGATATCATTACCATCTCGTTTACCACAGTCCCAGAATCAGTAGTTCCTAATTTTAATCTAAACCATTTCTGTATTCTTAGAATAAATCTCCCTGGGTCGTGATGGAAAGAGTAATTGTGCCTGTTAAAGTAGGAATTGATATTTGGAATTCTTCAACTATATTAATAAGTGGGATTAGTCTATCATCTTTTTAAATGCTAGTTTTATCAGACTTTCATCAGGGATATACAGCTTCATCAAATTAATGGTGTAGCTTTTCAGGTTTTTCCATGCTCTTGAATAATTTATACAACACTGGAATTAGTGGTTACTTGAAAGCTGTCTATTAAATTGACCATCCACTCCTTTCCCTCCCACCCCATTCCTAACATTAATTTGACTTTTTCCAATGGTTACTAATTTATCCAGGTTTTCCAACTCTTGGTTCATTCCCTTCTCTCTCCAACTTTTTAAACTAATTCATAAAGGTTGAAAATTCCTAAAACATATTTTTAGTTACACAGCCTCTCATTTCTAGATGTATTTCTCCTTTAATCAGACCACTAAGCAATCTATGATATATGATCCTTTGGATTTATGTTTTCTGTTCTTTTTTAAATTTTATAATTTAATCATTTTATTTTTCTTTCTTCTTTCCCATTGGTCCTATTAAGCTTGCTTTTTAAAAAAATATTGAAATTTAGTTTATTTGTTGGGTTTCTTATTCAATAATTAAAGCATTTGTGGCTATAAATTTATCTCCAAAGCATAGGTTTTTAAAAAAATTTTTAATTTTAAATTTAAAATTTTTGAAATATTATTTTAATTAATTTAATTAAATTTAAATTAAATTTAATTTAATTTTAATTAATTATACCTTTACTGAGCTATAATTGACAAAGATTGTAAAGATAAAGAGGTATAATTGTAAGGATAAAAGGCATAATTGACAAAGATTGTAAAGTATACATTGTGATCTAATATATGTATACATTGTGAAAAAAAATCCCTCATCTAGATAATTAATATGCCCATCACCTCACATATTTATCTCCCGCACTCCACCCCAGTGAAAACAATGAACACTGAAGTAGAGCTATCTCTTTAATATCCTATCTTCACTTCCTCTGGATATATACCCAGAATTAGGATTGCTGGATCATATGTCAGTTCTCGTCTTAATTTTTTGAAGAATCTCCATACTGTTTTCCATAGTGGCTGCACCAATTTGTATTTCCACCAACAGTGTACAAGGATTCCCTTTCTTCCACAGCCTCATCGACACATCTTATCTTTTTTATAGTAATGTAGCTGTAGTTGTGCAATGAAATCTCATTGTGGTTTTGATTTGCATTTCCTTAATGATTCATGAAATTGAGCACCTTCTCATGTACGGGTTACCCATCTGTATATATTCTTTGGGAAAATGTCATTCAGTTCCTCTGCCCATTTGGATCGATTCTTTGCTATTAAGTTGTATGAGTTCTTTATATTTTTTGCACATTAACCCCTTACCAGATATGTGATTTGCAAATATTTTCTCCCTTCTGTAGGCTGACTTTTTATTTTGTTGATGGTTTCCTTTGTTATGAAGAAGTATTTTAGTTTGATGTAGTCTCACTTGTTTGTATTTTATTTTGTTGCTTTTATGTTTGGTGTCAAATCATCACCAAGATTAACGTCAAGGATCTTACCCCCTATGTTTTCTTCTAGTTTTATGGTTTAAGGTCTTATATTCAATCCCTTTTAAGTGGATTTTTGTGTACAGTATTAGAAGGGAGTCTAGTTTTCCTAACATAATTTTTAAAGTTTTATTTTTAAGTTTTATTTATTTGAGAGAAAGCAAGCAAGCACACAAGCAGGGAGAGCGGCAGGCAGAGGGAGAAGTAGGCTCCCCACTGATCGGGGAGCCTGATTCGGAATCGATCCCAGGACTCTGGGATCATGACCTTAGCTGAAAGCAGACGCTTAACTGACTAAGCCACACTTCCCAAGTTTATTTTTTAGTAATCTCTACAATGAACGTGGGGCTCAAACTCATGAACCTGAGTTGACTACATCAGCTTAGTCACACACTCTACTGACTGAGCCAGCCAGGTGCTCCCCAACACCATTTACTGAAGATACTATCCTTTCCCTATTCTTTCTTTGTCATAAATTAATTGGCCATAAATGTGTGGGTTTATTTCTGAGCTCTCTATTCCATTCCATTGGTCTATGTATCTATTTATATGCCAATGCCATTCTGTTTTTATTATTATAGCTTTGTAATTTAGTTTGAAATTAGAAAGTGTGAAGTCTCCAGTTTTTATGTTTTTTCTCAAGATGGCTTTGACTACTTGGGGTTCTTTGTGGTTCTGTACAAATTTTAAGATTGTTTTTAAATCTTTGTGATTTAATGTGAAAAATACCACTGAAATTTTGAAAGGGATTGCATTGAATCTGTAGATTTCTTTAGGTAGTATGGACATTTAAACAATATTAATTCTTCTAATCCAAAAACGTAAAGTTTCTATTTTTATCTTCTTCAGTTTTTCTCATTAATGTCTTCAAGTTTTCAGTATACAGATCTTCCACCTGTTCGGTAAAATTTATTTCTAGGTATTGGTGCAATTGTAATTGGATTGTTTTCTTAATTTCTCTGACAACTTGTTGTTTAATGTATTGAAATACAATTAACTTTTGCATATTAATTTGTATCCCTTAACTGAATTTATTAGTTCTAACAGTTTTTTGATGGAGTCTTTAGGGTTTTCTATATATAATATCATGTCATCTGCAAATATAGTTTTCCCTCTTCCTTTCTGATCTGTATGCCTCATTTTTGTCTAACTGTTCTGGCTAGTATTTCTGATGCTGTCTGTCTTTTGGCCATCATTCTGATGCTATTGAATAGAAGTGGTGAGAGAGGGTGTCCTTGTCTTGTTCCTGATATTAGCTGAAAACTTTTCATTATTGGTATGATGTTAGCTGTGGGCTTCTCACATATGGCTTTTATTATATTGAGGCACACTGCCTTTATTTCTAGTTTGTGGGGAATTTTCATCGTGAATGGGTGTTAAACATTTCGCTCTACATCTATTGAGATTACCGTATGTAGTCTCACTTGTTTATATTTTAAAAATTTATTTTTTAAAATTTTTTAAAAATTTTAAAATAAATTTTAAATTAAATTACATTTAAAAAAATTTTTAAATGTAATTTAAATAAATAAATAAAATTTAAAATTATTTAACTAAAATACATTTAATTTAAAATTTAAATTTTTAAAATAAATTTTTAAAAATTTATATTAAAAAAAACATTTTGTTAATGTGGTTTATCACTGATTGATTTGCAGATATTGAAATATCCTTGTGTCCCTGGAATAAATTCCAGTGGATCATAGCGTATGATCCTTTTAAAGTACTGTTGAATTCAGTTTGCTAATATTTTGTTGAAAATTTTTACATACATGTTCATCAGAGATATTGACTTATAATTTTCTTATAATTTTCTTGTAGTCTCCTTTCTGTTTTGATATCGGGTTTAATACTGACCTCGAGAAATGAGTTTGAAAGTATTCCCTTCTATTTTTTAGGAGAATTTGAGGATTAGTATTAGTTTCAAAGTACAGTTTTTTTCTTCGAATTATATACACTGACATACAGTGTTTGCATCATAATGATTGTCTGTCATATCAAAGGAATTTAAAAGAACTTTAACTTTCAGAAAGCTAGTTTTTAAAAATAGTTTTATATTAATTTTTAGTTTTCTTGTTACACAATAGCCTGTTCACTTTTTTTTTTTTTTAACTTAAAGTCTGTCTTTTGGCCAAAATCCTATTACTCTGCTTTGTATAATCTTTTGTCCGCCCCAACCAAAGGCTGAGAGGTAATTAGTGTTTCACTCATTTCTTTCAGGTTTGTGAGTTTCTCTATGCATTTAGTCCAGTTTCTGTTTTCTGTTTTAAACCAATTTGACAAAAAAAAAATTCTTTTCATGACCACTTTTTATTATACAAACTTCCTCAATATAAGAGGGCCAACCCAGTCTCCTTTGATAAACTTTCCTTTTTATTTTTAACTTTTGTAATTTTTTTAAATAAAGGGGACATGATTAGGTATTGGATTTAACCCAGTAGACATCTTATTGGACTTGTCCACTTATTAGTCTTATAAAATCTATGCTAGGTCCTCTGTTTCCTGTATTGCATTATGCTTCCTCTCCTCTTCTCCCTCCTCTGGTAGCTAGGAAAGTAATCTGGTAACTCCTTTGCAGGTGGATGGTATAATTTAATCCTTGCAAATCTTAATGGTATTTTTGATGCCTTCATATAACTTGACTTGTCACCAAGCTGCAGATTCTCAGCTATGGTCACAGCAAAGAGCAAAACGCAGCAGGAGGTAGAGGTGGGTCACAGTGGGACTTGTTGGCTAAAGTAAGGAGTTTGAACTTTTTCTTAAAAGGTATGGGGAGCTACAAAGGAGCAGCATCATCAAATCCACACTTTGGAAAGTACATCCTAGCAATGTATGAGAGCAGGTTTAAAGACACAGAGAGATTAGAGTCAAAGAGGAGTTCAGAGTTTTACAATCCAGAAAGAACATAAATAAGGCCCAACAGAGAGTGGCTGCAAGGATAGCAAGAAGGCAGCATGGTAACAGGAAGGAAATGGGGGTGCTGCAGGAGGTCAGTGAGGATACAATGGCAATGGATGGATTCCTCCCCACTCCTTGCACCAAATGCATTCCAGATGGAGTGAAGATTTAAATATAAAAATAAGGCCATAAAAATAAACCAAAAACATGAGTTTATGACTACATAAAAGTTTTAAAACTTCTTTGTGGAAAAATGATATTTTAAAACAAAACCAGAAGACAAATGACAAGCCTGGAAAAATTATTTGCAGCACCTGACCTAACTGGTTTAACATTCAAAGAGCTCATATAAATCAGTAATAAAAAGACAAGCAGTACAATGGGAAAATTAGCAAAGGTTAACTAAGAGCAGGAAGCTTCTATAAAGATTCAAATTCTATTAAAGAAATGCAAGTTTTAAAAGTGTGCATTAAGGGTCGCCTGGGTGGCTCAGTGGGTTAAGCCGCTGCATTCGGCTCAGGTCATGATCTCAGGGTCCTGGGATTGAGTCCCACATTGGGCTCTCTGCTCAGCAGGGAGCCTGCTTCCCTCTCTCTCTCTCTCTCTCTCTCTCTCTCTGCCTGCCTCTCTGTCTACTTGTGATCTCTGTCAAATAAATAAAATCTTTAAAAAATAATAAAAAATAAAAATAAAAGTGTGCATTAAAACACTAGGTACCCCTTTCCACTTATCAGTTTAGTGAAGACTGAAAAGTGTGATGAAACCCAGTGTTGGCAAAAGTGGAGAAACAAACACCATTTGACCATATAAATGGATATGCTTTTCTTTGTAGAGCAATTTGATAACATCAAAAATTCATCTACCCTGAACCCAGCAATTTAATTTCCATAATTTACAATGTGCAAAACATGTTCATGGAAGTATTTTCCCCTTTTCTGACAATAGTCTCAAAGTATAAAGTATACTTCTATCAAAGACTGGTTAAATGAATTATATTGAACAATTAAAGAGATATATGTGGTCATTAAAATGGACTCAGACTTTTGGGACTAAAAGATCTCCAAGGGATTTCGAAGTTTTTTAATTAAAAAAACAAACTAGGGGCACCTGGCATGTGACTCTTGATCTTGGGATGTGAGTTTGAGTCCCATGATGGAATTATTTTTAAAAAATTAAAAATTAAAAAACAAAAAACATAAGGTTGTAGTACAGAATGTGGGTATGAGCTCCCTTTTTTGCTGTTTAGTTTTGCTAATTTTAAAGAGCTCCATGTTTGTGTTTGCAAAGAAATTTTCCAGAAGGACAATCTCCAGTCAAGAGACAAGAAATCTCTAGTTTTAACTATGGGGAATGGAAATAGAAAGGAAGGCTTTCCCTTTACTCACTCATTCGTATTTAAGCTTAATTGGTAAGTATGTTACATTTATAATAAAAGAGGAAAAAAGAATGTTCTTGTAATCTAATACCCACCCTATCTTTCCAACTATCTTACATTCATCCCTGCCTAAATCTCTTAGTTCTATCAATTAATCAGCTCCCATTCACTGGAATATGTCTTGTGCCTACCCTCTTATTTGCTTTTGCTTATTATGTATTAACCTAAAGGAACTTTATATTATGTATTAACCTAAAGGAATTTCACTTCCATTTGGAATTCTGCTCAGGCTTCCACCTCTCAGTCTCTTCAACCCTGCCACACCACAGTCATCTTGGCTCCTCTGAACTTGAAGCTCCAAACCAGGAATCTCAGTGGTACCTGCTGCCTCGTACTGTCCACCCTCCTTGAAGACAGTGGCTGTGTCCTCTCTAGCAGTCATCATAGCTGACACAATACCCTTTCACAGTAGATGCTCAATTGATAGATGAACCATGGCTACCCTGAGGCACTTCAGTTCTATATTCAAGATTTAATTATGTTCACTCAGTTATTCTAAGGCAAGAAAAGGAAGATATATTCAATGGATTTTCAGTAACAAAAGGACTTTTTCCTTAAAAATAAGATTTTATTTTATTTTTTAAAGATTTATTTAAGTAATCTCTACACCCAACACAGGGATCGATCAAACTCATGATACTGAGATCAAGAGTCACATGCTCCTCCAACTGAGCCAGCCAGGGACCCCAACAAAAGGAATTTCTATTCAAACTGCATTTACTCTGGACTTCTACTAGAGTTAAACCAGATCAACTCACTTCTGGCATTTTCTTGTTACTTAAGGCTTTACTGTTTGATATTTGACTTCCCTGGCACTGAAAGGTCATTCATTTAAAGGCAAGCATATAAGAGACTTCACATACAAGATTAAAATGAGCAGTGAAGTTTCGCTAAGACATCCAGCTTTCTTTATTACTCTTCATTTCCTAAATATTCCTACTTCTTGTAAGAAATAAGCAGTTGGATAAAATATTAGCCTCCTTTTCTGTTTAATAGACTCTTCAGTCATTTTTTTTTTTTTTTTACAAATATCTGAAAGTAACATACACTCTGTTCTTTGGTTTAGTGTTTCTTTTTTTAAGTTTTAATCTCATTAGCATAAGGACAAATCCCTATGCTAATAATCAACTCCTTTGTATTGTTTCATAAAAGCTTAATTATTGGAGATCTTTCCATTTCACTAGGAAAGGAAGTAACCAAAGATTATTCCTTTCTACCCCTAAATTACCATTTATTCCAAGGTCTCACTGGATTACTCAAGAATCCATTTCCATAAAGTATTACCCATGGTCTACACAGCGTGGTCTTCTAGAGAAGGCTACTTACATTAAGACCAAGGCCTAATATGGTCTATCAAGCTTCTTTATAATCTGGAAACTATCCACAACCGACCTCTCACATATGGACAGTGTGTGAAAAGCATCAGCAGTGCCAGAATTTCTACATAGGAAAGGCAGAGGGTTAGCAATCTTGCAGGAAAGGAGCATGCCATGGGGCTGGGGCTGGGCCTGGAGCTACGTTTACAAAGCAACCACACTGACTTCACTTAGACTGTGTCTTATAAAACAGTAAGAATAACCAATTTTAGTAAAGATGCTTCCATTCACTGTTGACGTGACTTTATTACTATTTAGGAGTAAGTTGCTAGGGAAGGGGTTGCTAATAGAAATTATAGTGGGATTATTTCCCCCCAAAAATACCCTTTTTCAGCTACCCCTTGGCACTGCCACTGGGTACAGATCTCTGAAAAGCCGCAAGATGTTTCTGTATTTGTGTAAAGAGCCTTTCTTCGGTGCAGCAATTACAGCCATGATTTAAAAACATCTTTTCATGGTACCAAATAGCCCTGTCTGATGGAGAAAGTGCTGAACAGGCATGAGGTCAGAAACTAGGGAACTTAACTGGCTCTCTTCTACCTACTCTCTCTTTAATTCATAGAGGAAATGAGTGAGAAAGTGGAAGTGAAAACAAAGTAAAAAGAAAAGCTGTGGAGAGCAGCTGTCAGATTGGCAGGGTGGTTTTTACAGATTCCAACACAGAATTGAAAAAGTTCTGGACCACCATTTCAGGACTGTAGTGAATCCTAATGTCTAAGTGAAGAAGCAGGAACCCATCAGAGCCATAGGATAGTTAGTCGGTCACAAAGAGTCATTTATTCCAATTTTGATACAGTCACTACACCCTCAAATTATCCACACCTAGCTTGGTTTATTTTAAGGGGCAAGGGGCACTTGACTATATTTTCATCACGTATTCCCTCATTTTGTTCTTTTTTCTTTAAGATTTTATTTTTCTTTAAGATTTTATTTATTTGGGGTACCTGGGTGGCTCAGTGGGTTAAAGCCTCTGCCTTCGGCTCAGGTCATGATCCTAGGGTCCTGGGATCGAGCCCCGCATCCGGCTCTCTGCTCAGCGGGGAGCCTGCTTCCTCCTCTCTCTCTGCCTGCCTCTCTGCCTACTTGTGATCTCTGTCAAATAAATAAATAAAATCTTTAAAAAAAAAAGTGGTGACGTGGGCTAAAATGCCTTGCCACCCTTATTAATAAAAAAAAAGATTTTATTTATTTATTTGAGAGAGAAAGTGAGTGAGAGTGCATGTGAGAGACAGAGCACAAGCAGAGGGAGTGAGAGGGAGAAGTAGGCTCCCTGGAGCCTGAGGTGGGGCTCGATCTTAGGACCCTGGGATCAGAACCTGAGCTGAAGGCAGACGCTTAACCAAATGAGCCACCCAGGCACCTCTCCCTCATTTTGTTCTAAATCTCTCCACACATACACACACACCTCCCAACATTTGCCCCTACCTAGGACTCACTAACTCCATACAAAAAAATTACAAAAAAGAACATTTGGGGCAATAAAGAATTGGTGACTGAACCTAGCAGAGATATACGAACACTGATCCTCAAGTTGATCTCCATTTAAACACAGATGACGGTACTTATCCATTACTTCTCCTTCCTAAGGCTGAAATAAAAATAGAAGCAAAGGAATTTTTTAAAAGGCATGAACCCACAGGATAAAGAATGGAAAAAGAGACTGTAGTAGAAAAGAAAGAAATAGGAGAATAAGTATTGTTTTGGAATATTGCTGAGAAAGCCAAGAAAGGCACAGCACAGTCGTGTGTCTGCAGAGGTAAAGAAACCTGAAGTGAATGAATGGCACTGCCGGATCCCCCCAAGAATGCCTGGAGACACCCAGATGCAGTGGAAGAAAGGATAGAGACCCCAACAGTAGTCTGATTAAAAGTCTGAAAACAGTATAGTACAATTAGATCCCTGCACAGATTTCCTTTCCCCCCCCCCGCTAGCTAAACCACCCTTAAATATGGGGGCTGAACTGAATGTACCTTTGGATCCTTTCCAGTCAAGAAAGGTCCTGCAGAAAAAGGTATGAGCTAAGACTTTTTAAGGATGTGTTGGTGGAAGAAGGGTGGGAGGTGGGAGAGAAAAGCAGGAAGGGCTTAAAAGAAAAGGGATTTGTGTTTCAGGTCCTCCAAATATGTTTGTCTCTGCAACCATAAATTTTAAGTAGCAATGTGACTTCCAGGTTAGAGCCACACCAGTCAAGAAAGCCTTATAAGATTTTTGCCATATAGGGACAGGCCCTACAAATCTGTTTTCCTATTTACCACACAGCCATACTTACCTTGCAAGTTTGCTGAGGCCAAGGACTTGCTTGTTGGGAAGATAACCAATATGGACCTTCAAAGAAGAGACAGAAATCATGAGAAATCATGAGTGAAAATCCAATGCTTCTTTGTAACAAAATAAGGAAACATAATACAGTATATGCATTATGTAATTCAACACAATGAAAATGTATCCTTAAGATATCTATATTAAGACTTAGATAATGAAGAACTTACAAAAGCATTTAGAAAATTACATATATGCAGTAAAAGAAAAATATACATGAACGTTAATGAAATGGCAAATTTGAAATGTCATGGTATTTCCTGGTGAAGTTAAACTCTTCATATAATTTTTCAAGTCCTTCTTCCATTGAGGGGACACACTCTAGTATCCTGTAGCAACATTAAAATATAGCCAGGAAAGCATCCTTTTTTTTTTTTTTTAAAGATTTTATTTATTTTGAGAGAGAGAGTATGAGTGGGGGGAGGGGCAGAGGAAGAGGGAGAGAGAGAATCTCCAGCAGACTCCGTGGTGAGCATGGAGCCAGACACAGGGCTCAGTTACACAACCCTGAGATCATGACCTGAGCCAAAATCAAGAGTTGGTCTCTCACTGACTGAGCCACTCAGGAACCCCAGGAAAGCTTCCTTTAAATGGCTGAAACTGTAACTATATATATTGTCATTCCACCTTAAAAATACCACCCTGTTGCACAGAAAGAGGGTCTCCATGCTCTCTGTCATGCTTGGTGGCCTCATTTCCAAGCTGCTGGAGAATACTATCTTCCTGATGGGAGATAAAGGACACAGATACAAATGTGACCTGTCAAGACCTGGACCTTAAGACCTAAGCTCTTACAGGACATACATAACGCCAAGCCAATTCTGTAATCTTAAGTGTCACTAACTAGTATCTCCTATGTCCATGTTACCTCTCTTTGAGCCATGGATCAATTATAAGAAAACATTAGTTCTAAAAAACTTAGTAAATGGTCATTTGTAGGCTATTAATTAGCCTAATATAAAATCACAGATTCATTTGCATCATGGTTTGCCAGCATTTGTTGCATTTGTTCAGCTAATATTTATTATATATGTGAATAATCGATCTAGTAGTTATTAGTAAGTTTTCATCTACTAGCACTTTGCTTTGAGAGGTTGAGAATAGTAATTCATCACCTTCCTGGTCAGCAGAAGGGAAAAATAAAGTAGCACCTGAACTCTGGGTATTTCAAAGAAAAAAAGAGTTAAAACTTTCCCACAGAACTTAGAGCTTCTGTACCAACTCGAAATTTTTTTTTTTAGATTTTTATTTATTTGACAGACAGATCACAAGTAGGCAGAGAGGCAGGCAGAGAGAGAGAGAGGAGGAGGCAGGCTCCCTGCTGAGCAGAGAGCCTGATGTGGGGCTCGATCCCAGGACCCTGGGATCATGACCTGAGCCGAAGCAGAGGCTTTAACCACTGAGCCACCCAGGCGCCCCCAACTTGAAATTTTTATACTTATATGCAAAGCCACATTTTATTGCTTGTACTATTTTTAATCTTTCTGAAGATCCTAAGTCACTTAAATGTCGATTATAGAAAATCCTCACTAAATAATATATTTTTTTAGAAGTTAACAAGAACACAAACACAGAGATAATCATGGCAGAAGGTAACAGGATATAGTGGTAAGAGACTGAGCACAGACCAAGTCCTAGGTCTAGCCCCAACCAAATCACTAACTCCCTCTGTCCTCTCGGACAAGTCATAGGCTTTCGGGGCCTAAATTCCTCACTTACAATAAAAGGTAATAAGATGGGGCGCCTGGATGGCTCAGTGGGTTAAAGCCTCTGCCTTCGGCCCAGGTCATGATCCCAGGGTCCTGGGATCGAGCCCCGCATCGGGCTCTCTGCTTAGCGGGAAGCCTGCTTCCCCCGCCCCTGCCTGCCTCTCTGGCTACTTGTGATCTCTCTCTGTCAAATAAATAAATTTTTTTTAAAAAAGGTAATAAGATAAGCTCAAAGTTGCCCTCCTTGAAAAACCTAAGCCCTGATGTCACATGGCTGGCATGATTGATTGTGGGATTGCCAATCAGTGCATACCTCTTGATGAGATGAAATACAGAGCCTTCTGCAACCCCATGAACTACTCTTACCAAAAATGTTTAGCCTTAATCTTAGGAAGTTTTGGATCTAGTCTAATTTAGAGGAAATCCAGAGGCTGAATGGAACAAATCCAGAAGGTGGGACACTCTACAAGACAACCAGCCCCATCTCCTCAGTAAGAGAATGTGGATGTGGGAAGGGGAAACTATTTTAGAATAAGAGACTTAAGAATCGTAACAACCCAAAGCAATACAAATGTGTGACTCTTATTTGGATTCTGGTTTATTTATTTATTTTTTTAAACATTTTATTTTTAAGTAATTTCTACACTCAACATGGGGCTCGAACTTACAACCCTGAGATCAAGAGTCACATGCTCTAGCGAGCTGAGCCAGCCAGGTGCCCTTGGATTCTGATTTAAACAAACCAACAGTGGGGCACCTGGGTGGCTCAGTGGGTTAAAGCCTCTGCCTTCAGCTCAGGTCATGATCCCAGAGTCCTGGGATCGAGCCCCGCATCGGGCTCTCTGCTCAGCGGGGAGCCTGCTTCCTCCTCTCTCTGCCTGTCTCTCTGTCTACTTGTGATCTCTGTTTGCCAAATAAATAAATAAAATCTTTAAAAAAAAAATAAAAAATAAACAAACCAACAGTAAGACAGTTGAGACAACTGTAGAAAAGTAAATATAAGGTTTAGTTACTAGATGCTATTTAGGAATTACTTTTATTTATGGTAGTGCTACTGTGGATAAGAAAATATTTTAGAAATGTGTATTAATA
Organism: Mellivora capensis; assembly: GCA_004024625.1. Taxonomy (NCBI): domain Eukaryota; kingdom Metazoa; phylum Chordata; class Mammalia; order Carnivora; family Mustelidae; genus Mellivora; species Mellivora capensis. The sequence goes on from PISX010024361.1 coordinate 19,816, forward strand.
ATTTTTAAAAATGTGTATTAATAATTAGTGATGAGAAGTCATGCTGTCTACAATATACTTTATATTCTCTAATATGTTGAAAAATTTACTTCTAACTTTTCAGGCTGATAGTCAAATCAGAGTTACATTTCCTTAAAAATCCTTATCTTTGGGGCACCTGGGTGGCTCAATGGGTTAAAGCCTCTGCCTTCGGCTCAGGTCATGATCCCCGGGTCCTAGGATTGAGCCCCACACCAGGCTCTCTGCTCGGCAGGGAGCCTGCTTCCCTTCCTCTCTCTCTGCCTGCCTCTCTGCCTACTTGTGATCTCTGTCAAATAAATAAAATCTTTTTAAAAAATCCTTATTTTTTACGGACCCATACTAGAAGAAGATATGGAAAAAAATATCATATCTAGGATTTTCTCCAAAATAGTCCAGTGGGAACTTATATATAACAAGATTGGTCCTTTATCGATAACTATTGAAGTTGGTTTTAGGAAACATGGAACTTTATCATACTAGTCTTTCCATTCTTACATATGTTTGAACTTTTCTATAATAAGAGGTTTAAAAAAGAGAGATACCACTACATCCATATGAAAGTATTAAACTTAAAAAGACTGAAAGTGCCAAGTGTTGGCAAGGATGTCAAGTGACTGAGACTCACCTTGGAGTACATGAAGTCTAAAGTGGTACAACTACTTTGGAAAACTCAAGATCAGTATTTATTAAATTGGATATGCATATATCCATGACCCTGTCAGTCTACTCCTAGGTATATTCCTAACAGAAATGCATGCACATATGCACTCAAAGAATGCTGGTATCAGTATTGTTTGCAATAGGAGAGAGAGAGAGAGAGAGAGAGAGAGAGAGAACAATGTAAATATCTACCAAGAACAGAATAAATTGTGATATGTTTGTACAATGAAATAATATATAGCAATGAAAATAAGCTACAATGACAGGTAATAATATCAATGACTTTTACAATGTGGAACAACAACAACCAAAAAAAGCCAGACACAAAAGATTTCATGCTATAGATTTTTCCCATTTATGAGTTGAAAAACAAGCAAAAACACTATAGTGTTTGAAATTGATATACGGGTTACCCATGGGGACAAGGGATGGGTTAGGGATTAAAAAGGGCACAAGATGACCTTGCACAATAGTAATAATATTCTAGTTCTCCATTTGTGAGGTAGTAAGGAATACCTTTATAATTTGTGCATTTTTCTATGTTTCACTTTATTAAAGTGAGAAAATAAAATACTTTAACAAAAAAAGTGACGCAAATGTTAACATATTAAATTTAGGTGATGGATATAGAGGTACTCATAACATTATTTCCTGTAAGTCTTCTGTTTAAAAACTATTAATAAAAAGTCAAAATAAAATAAAATTATAATGGGGGGTAAGGACAGCACTACTCTTGGTCTTAAATCCACACGTTTTCAAAGAGATGTTTAAGTAAAACAAGCTAGATAACATTATCTAGTTTGCATTAGATTCATTTTTCCTAATATAGACAAGGTTGAAAAATTAAATCCACTAATACTATGACCTCTGCCACAAGAAATTCTGCAATCATTGCTGCTCATGCCATAGTATACAAAAGTAAATCTTGGATCAAACACTATTTAGTCAAAATAAAGAGCAAAGATTTTCAGAGCCTGTAACAACTACCTAGAAAAAAAAAAAAAGAAACTTTAACCTCATTATTTTAACCTATTAACATGGTATTTACTATGAAATGTTTGCCCTGAGGACTTTCTGCTACTTTGTTTTTGTTTGTTAGGTTTTTTTTTCATCCAAGATTTTATTTATTTATTTGACCAAGCACAAGCAGGAGTGGCAGGCAGAGGGAGAGGAAGAAACAGGCTCCTCCATATGGGGCTTGATCCCAGGATGCCGGGGTCATGACCTGAGCCAAAGGCAGGTGCTTAACCAAATGAGCCACACAGGTGCCCCTTGTTTGGTTAGCTTAAACTATTAGATTAGTCAAGTTGATAAAGGATAAATGTTTTTGTGTAACTCTACCTATCTGGGATATTAGGAATTAGCAGGTAATGATTTTAAATATAATAATCCTAATTTTAAAACTTTTTTAAATTACTAGTAAACAGAGAAAACCTTACCTTTCCAACAAATGGAACTAGATGATGCTCACACATGGAAAACATATCTATGTCCTTCACAATCACCATCTCATCGTGATCTTCATCAAATATAGCATCATTTAGGACATCTGAAATCAAGAGTTTTGCTTTAGTAACATTTCTGATTTTATAGAAAGATATGGAGTAGAAAAGGTAACAATCTCCATGGATAAATATAGACAGTCAACAAAGACAAAACATTAATCCAAACTAAAATATTAAGGGAATACAAATTAAAACTAGTTATTTTTCTCCCACCAAATTAGCAAAGTCTTTTTTTTTAATGATGAGAAAAATCCTTAGGATATAGTATTACATAACAAATGCAGAATTACAAACAAATGTGTTTGCTGCATGACAGAAGGAGAAAGGGAGAAATTATGCAAAACAAAAGAGTGGCTATTTCTGGTGATGGAAATGAGTTGCTTTCACTTTCTTCCTTACATTTTCTTATACCTAACACTGTCTCTATAATAGATGTGTAGAACACCATATCTGACTTCTGAGGCCAGAGGTCCTTAGCTATCTGACTCTAAGCCAGATCTGGATACCCATAAACTTGATATGTTATCTACCCCCTAAATAATCATCTACTCTTACGGAATTTTCTAGTTACTGTATGCAAGCATCAGACTTAAACAGTTGCCTTCTTCCCTAAGGAAATAAATGCTACAATTTTTATGTATATGCCTGTCCAGACTGGCTTTTGACCTCTGGACTCTGGTACATATGGCCAGGCATATGACAGACATTTAGAAACAAAAAAAGCTTTATTTTTAAAAAGCGCACTGGTATCTGGACATCTTGGCAGCCTACACACATTCAAGACTCCAAGCTGTGTGATTTCAAGGATTTGGGGATACCCATCTACATAGTACGAAGAGACGGAGCAGGGAGGCGACGCGCAGCAATGTGCAGTGACCTACCGTTATTTCCCCTCAGAAAGGCAGGCTGCGGAGTGAGTCACAGGGAAGAAGTGCAAACGTCCACCCACACAGCCTGACCTTCAGCAGCTCCGCTGCTACTAGAATAGAGGCTCACAGATACTGAGTCATCGTTTAACTACAGTTATCATCCCCTGAGTCAGGCTATTCCGAGATACATGTGATTGTGTAGTGGAAAAGTCATTAGTGCGGTAACGAAAGTGAACGTGCAGGGTTTAGAAAGCCACAAACACCGCACTCCTGCTAGGAGACGCTGATAAAACCCAGGGAAGAAAAGTTCATGATTTTTTTTTTAAAAGAATTTATTTATTTGTTTGTTTGTCAGAGAGAGAGAGAGAGGGAGAACACAAGCAGGCAGAGTGGCAGGCAGAGGCAGAGGGAGAAACAGGTTCCCCCGCTGAGCAAGGAGCCTGATGCGGGACTCGATCCCAGGGTGGGATCATGACCTGAGCTGAAGGCAGCGGCTTAACCAACTGGGCCACCCAGGTGTCCCGAAAAGTTCATTCTTGAAGTAAATACTTCTCCACAATCAGCTTTCTATACTGAATACTCTGCCCTAAACTTCAGTCATAATTCTGAAAGAAGTTCCCAAGTGCTCCCCGAAGTATCCTGGATTTCTCTAAGATTTTAAAGTAAGATTACTGTCATGCATAGCTTATTAAAATCTTTAGTCACCTAAGAAAAGGTCCTGAAAGGAAAACAAAGTTCTTTTCTTAAAGAACAAAAGAGAATTATCAAAAAGCAGCATTCATTTGTTTTCTCTGGCAGAGAACGAGGGCATCCCCATTTCTAAGCTCTGACAACAACCAGATGGCCCTTGTTAAAATCTGGTCCTCGAGTTAGGCTAAGTTAACATCTGGGTCCATCACTAACCAGCTGTTGGACCCTCAGCAAAGTACTCCATGCCTCAATCTTCCAAGCTGTAAAATGGACATGAAAATAGTGCCTACATTTTTCGGGGGTATCCCAAGGATTAACTGAGATAACCCATATGTGTTTAGAAGTGTGGAGTGAGAGGTAGCTGTTGTTATTACTATTATTATAAGTAAGATTGAGAGAGTCACTAAACTATGTGTCCCGTGCACACGAACACACATCAGAATTTAAAAATTAATAATTTTCTTCTAAGAGACCACAGAAAAGTAAAGCTATTAACTGCAGTGAGGAAACATGGCAAACACCACTTTATCCAAGTGATCCAGGTTAACTTTACCAGTAATAAGACATATCGATACCATTTAGCTCCTGGTATAATCCAATGAGAAATGCACATCACTTCTATGGTGTCCTTCCCCCAAGTGTGTAACTGTAGTCCAATCACTGGACAAATTGAGGGACTGCAAAATACTTCAACAGGTACTCTTTTTTTAAAAAATATTTTATTTATTTATTTGACAGGCAGAGATCACAAGCAGGCAGAGAGGCAGGCAGAGAGAGAGGAGGAAGCAGGCTCCCCGCTGAGCAGAGAACCTGATGCAGGGCTTGATCCCAGGACCCTGGGATCATGACCTGAGCTGAAAACAGTGGCTTTAACCCACTGAGCCAGCCAGGCACCCCAACAGGTACTCTTTTAAAAATATATGGAAATATTGAAGAAGTGTCATTGATTAGAGGAAACTAAAGAAACATGAAAACTAAATGCAATGGAAAAACTAAGATCCACAGAAAGCCTGTAGCTTAGTTAATAGTATTGTACCAATATTAATTTCTTAAGGGATGATAACTGTACCACGAGCCATATGAGATGTTAACATGGAAGGAAGCTGGGGCAAGGGCATATAGATGCTTTCTGTACTATCTTTGTAAGTATTCTATACATCTAATATTATTTCAAAATAGTATTTCAAAATAAAAAAGTAAAAAAAAAAAAAAATCAACAGGACAATGTCCACCAAGTGGAATATAAAAAAACAGAGCAATACCCAGCAATAAAGTGGAACAACTACTAATATCTGTACTACTATGGCTGAATCTCCAAAGAATTACACAACGTGGAAGAAGTCATACACATACATACAAAAAACTATATATGAAATTCTAGGAAAGATAAGTATAAAGAGAGAGAGCAGATAGATGGCTTACCAGGGACCAGAGGGGTGGGAGATGGGAATGACTACAAAAGGGTGCAATGAAACTTTTTTGGGCTCTGGAAAGAGTCTACACCTTCAGGTGGTTGTGCATTCGTCAAAATTCACATTGTACACACCAAGTTGGTGAATTTTACTGAATTTAAGGTAGCCCTTAATGGAGTGAGCTTTTTAAGATAATCTTAAAAGACTATAGAATAACCTGCAACCTTTTGTGTAAAGAAAGTGGAAAGGGGGAGATATGAACATACATATATTTACATGCTTATCTTTAAAAGAAACACTGGAAGAATAAATCAAAAAGCTAATAAAAATGATGAACCCAAAGGACAAAGAAAACAGGAAAGAAGAGATATGGATAGAAGGGAGACGTCTTTAAACATAATTTGTCACTCGGTTGACTTTGAAATCATGTAAATGTTTTACATACTGAAAATTAAACAAAAGGAGGGAAAAAAAACCCCAGAGACCCTCATATGTCTTAATGCTTTGTGGTAATGGAGCAATATAATGTTGCCTATATTCCATTTCATAAAAGTGAACCCAGACTATAAACTTGACCTAGCCAAATCATTTTTCTTCAATAATGAAGTTTCCCTGCTATATTTATTTATGTTTTGCTCCAACATATCTGAAAGCTACCATCTGTGGCTAATAAGAACAAAACACTATCACAGATTGTTTTAATTTCCTGCCTGTTATCAGCAGCAAGAGGTAACCCTGGAAACAAGGATTTATGGCATTCTGTTTCCTACTGTTGGTCATAACCAACAAAGGGAACTGAAGGGGCCTCCAAAAGTTAAAGGTTTGTCTATTACAATGCCCCACAAAGAAAAATGTAAAAGTATACCTTTCTCACATCATTAATGATTAAGCAATGTCAACAAATAGCCCTGCTGGACAGCCATCCCTTATGTCTTAAGTCCCTCCCTTAAAGTACAGTAAGTCAGATCCAGGAGCCCAAGTTCCTATTTAAGCACCCTCTGAAGCAGGGTTGCTGTTCAGACTCCCCTAGTGGGCTTGTTAAAACACAAATCACTGGACCCCAATCACAAAGTTTCTGATTTTGTAGGTTTGGGTGGGACTGAGAATTGGCATTTCTAACAAGTTCCCAGAAGATGCTAATGCCCCCGCTCTGGGAACCATATTCTGAGAACCCCTGTATTAAAGTTCTAGTCCATGTTTTGTGTTGCTACCAAAATCTTCACAACTTCAACATGCTCCTACTCAAACACAGTCATGGGCCTACTTGGGCCCATGACTACATGGGCCTACTTCTGCAAGGATAAAAGGAGGCAGAATCTCTTTCCCAGGAGATTCCCCACAAAAAAAAAAAAAAAAAAAAAAGGAAGCTGGCTCATGGAATTTCTTTTGAATGAATGGTCATAGGAATTAACATGATCTAGGATGTTTGGTGATCAGCACTAAAAATTAGAGATCTCTGGGTGCCTGGGTGGCTCAGTGGGTTAAAGCCTCTGCTTTCGGCTCAGGTCATGATCCCAGGGTCCCGGAATCGAGCCCCGCATCGGGCTCTCTGCTCCGCGGAGAGCCTGCTTCCTCCTCTCTCTCCCTGCCTGCCTCTCTTGCCTACTTATAATCTCTGTCTGTCAAATAAATAAATAAAATCTTAAAAGAAATAAAATAAAAATTAGAGATCTCTGGGGCGCCTGGAGGGCTCAGTGGGTTAAAGCCGCTGCCTTCAGCTCAGGTCATGATCCCAGGGTCCTGGGATCGAGCCCCACATCGGGCTCTCTGCTCAGCAGGGAGCCTGATTTCTCCTCTCTCAGCCTACCTCTCTGCCTACTTATGATCTCTGTCAAATAAATAAATAAAATCGTTTTAAAAAAAATTAGAGATCTCTGAAGAAGCCAGAATTTCACATCCCATGCACCTTCCTGGAGAACGGTGTTAGCAGACAATGGAAGAAAGCCTGGAACACTGAATGTGCATCCATCCTAAGGGATAGTGAAGAGAATGGGTCTGCCTACCAATTTTAGAACTAAGACAGCAAATCACAGAGAGTGAGAGCTAAAAAAACATAAAAAACCTCTTTGCTCCTGGCTGGAATTAAATCAACTCACAGGGCTAACAAAGACAAGCCTACCCTGACTTGGGGGAAAACAGTCTGAATCACTGGCCCAAACCCTCCAACATCAGAGCTGCCTCTACCAACATACACCCCTTACTTCATCACACCTCCTGGTACCACTGTCATGTGTGTAATTTCTCCCAACCTTGGAGGTAGGCATTATAGCTTAAAGCTTTAAAGTTTCCACACAGTGCCCTATATGCCATGCACAGAATCAGATTTAAACACAGAACTTCCTCTTTATCTAATTAATATGTCAGTCTTTACCCCGCCAGTTTACTTCCTTAAGATAGATTTCAAAGAAAGGACTCCAAAGAAACTCACACGGCCAAGGGCATAGAAGAATTATCATTGCAACATTATTGGTAAGAGCAAAATTAGGAATTTAAACATGCATCAGAAGGACAATTACACAATTTGGGTAGAGTCATATACTAAAACATGACCCAACAGTGAAGGTAAGTGAATCAAAGCTGAATTATTTCCTGAAACAATGTTCAATGAAAAAAGCAAGTATTAAAAGCAATAGCAAATATATACAGTATGATCCCTTTAAATGAATTAGAAGCAAAATTATATGTTCTTTATGGACATACATATGAAACAAAAGTATAATAATAGACATGAGAGTAGAGGTCAAATTCAGGAGAGTGGATAACTCTGTAGAGGAAGGGTAACAGGATTAGAAAGAGGTATCTATAACACCCAAAGAACAAATAATCCAATCAAGAAATGGGCAGAGGACATGAACAGACATTTCTGCAAAGAAGACATCCAGATGGCCAACAGACACATGAAAAAGTGCTCCACAGCACTCGGCATCAGGGAAATACAAATTAAAACCACAATGAGATATCACCTCACACCAGTCAGAATGGCTAAAATTAACAAGTCAGGAAATGACAGATGCTGGTGAGGATGTGGAGAAAGGGGAACCCTCCTACACTGTTGGTGGGAATGCAAGCTGGTGCAACCGCTCTGGAAAACAGCGTGGAGGTTCCTCAAAAAGTT
>PISX010024362.1:0-28031 GCA_004024625.1 Mellivora capensis
AATGCTTGATGGACTGATTGATTCACAATCATTTACCTAATCATGGCAAACTCTCTGGATTTAAAGTGAGTTGTTCACTACGAAATCATTTTTAAATATGCCTTAATAACATTATAGTAATTTCTAAGTGTGCATTAATCTTACAACATTAAAACAGAATGAAATAAAACCTTGCATCAGATGAAGTAGGAAAAATCCAGTTGTTCTGTCTTCCAGAGTTTTCATGTCAACTCCCTTGACCCCCACCCCATCAAGTTCTACTCTAAGCTGACAAAGGGGCATCCAAGAGAGCCCCTTTCCAATTTACTTCCACCACTAGATTCTTCTTTGCCTGTTGAGTAATGTTCAAATAGTGATGAGAACTTTCTTCTTGAAATCATATGGTTTGGGGCACCTGGGTGGCTCAGTCATTAAGCATCTGCCTTCAGCTCAGGTCATGATCCCAGGATCCTGGGATTGAGCCCCACATTGGGCTCCTTGCTCTATGGGAAGCCTGCTTCTCCCTCTCCCATTCCCCCTGCTTGTGTTCTCTCTCTCACTGTCTCTCTCTCTGTCAAATAAATAAACAAAATCTTTTAAAAAAGAGAGAGTGGGAGAAATCATATGGCTTAAGGAAGTGAGCACAAAACAGGAGAAAAACTGTGAAAAGGCCAGGTGGAAAAATGTGTGAGAATGTAGAGCTGTTTGTCAAAATCTTCCAGCCAGAGGCAGCCTTGGCACCAGGATCCTGTCCCTCCTGATCAAGTCTGAGTCATCAGGTAGAAGACCGTAGGCCTTGGATTTCTGGAAAAAGTCCCATTTGTGCAGCTGAGGTTAGCACACCTCCTGGAGGGGAAGCTTGGCAGAAGGACCTAAGGCAGTATGAGGCGAGTAAGCCCGGTAAGATGCTGCTTCTGATTTCCTCTGATTTCTTCACACAACCTCTGAGGTTGTGTGAAGAGGGTAATGAAGTGGAGGCAGAGAGCACCCATTTGGGGGAAATTGCTCTTTGGGGAATTAGTGGAGGTATGTATGCTTTAGGGGTTCCTCTTAGTGAAGGATTTGATTCCTGGACTGGAAAAAGAGCCCCAGCAGCCCAGACTCAGCCCCAGCAGAGTCAGGAACGTCAAGTGCGTCCTTCTGCATATGGAATGGGGTGCGAGGAGATCCTGAGTCTTGTGACGGAAAGGACCCGGGATACATGTGGAAAAGCTGAGACATTTAATAACTGATCACCATTTCTTGCTAAAATCAGTACCATGAATTTCTTTGGGCCTTGATATCATTAAAGCATCAGGTTGGTTGGGTATTAAAAGATAAGGTAGACTGTAGTTCAGCAAGAATTTTTTAAACATAGAGTTTTTTTGAATTTTCTCCTAAAACTCCCAAGCCCCATTTTCTGAATAAAAATTTTCAAATAAACATTTTTGAATAAAAATTATTTTTCTCTGCCTTATTTCTGGGGACCACTATGAGGGCCAGAGGGAACTAAAAGTATTTGCCTTGCACCTTTTTAAATGTTAACTTTACCATGGAATGCACGTGCCATCAGGCATTTATAATATCCTGAAATGGGCACTTGTCCCTCTATTACATAAGAGTGTTGCATAAATACTTTCATGCCTGTGAACTCAATTGAGTTAAGTATTAAATATAAAGAGTTCTACAAAACCATGCAGTTAATAAATGATGTTGCAGCTTAATGCTGGTGCTTAGGAACCTTTGAGAGCTTTTATCTTCATATTTTAAATTCTTAATGATTTCTCCCCCTTTCTTATTAAAGCCTGTTGGAGAAATGAATCTTTTTGTCCTGGAAATCCTTAACATTTTCCTCATTAGCTGGAAGGAAAGGGACCCCAGTGAATGCCACCTCCTCTCTCTCTCTTTCTCTCTCTCTGGCTTCTATCTGACTGTTCAATTGAAAAAAATGGAATTAAATGTCAGTGTGAAAATTCAGTTAATATGATCATGATGTAAAGGTGGGACATGTACATGTTCTCCCCTACTTAGCTCTTACTATAGGGAGCACACAGGCACATATGCACACACAAACACACACACACACACACACACACACACACACAATCGTGGTTGTGGGAAACCTCAGAACTTAAAAAAACCTAAAGTCCCCTAGAGATCATTCTGTCCAACAACTTCATTCTACATGTCAGAAAACTGAAGTCCAAAGAGGGCAAGTAAACCATTCAAGGTTACCGTCAGGTTCTAGGTAGCCTTGAGGTCACTGCCCAGTCTTCTTGTCCTCTGTCCCATCATGTGGTATGCAGGAAGCAGGAACTCATGAGTTTGAATATCAGCCTGCTGCTTGCCCCCTGTGTAAACTTTCACAGATCACTTTCCTTCTTTTTCAAGCCCATTTCCTGTCCTCAAAGGAGGGCTAGTATCACTCACCCCACCAGTGGGAAAGTGTTAGAAGGGGTGATGTGCTTTCAAGCTCTTACGGTGCCCCAGTGGAAGCAGATCCTAAAAATATTAGAGTTATTCCCAAGCTCTTATCTTTTGGGTCCCATGATGGTGATGCTACCCTGAGTGTGGAGGCCATGCAGCCAACACTGCCAAGTGTCCAGTGTGTCTTCCTTGGGCACATTTCCTGCCCCACACTTAGTAAAAAGGGATTTTGTAATGCAACGAGTTTGGGTAACACTACACATGATGCAACTCCAGTTAATTCAGCAGATCCTGAAATGATTGGACTTCATCCACCACCATTTTGGTGAACAAGGGCAGTTAGGAAAACCCCAGATGTTGTTATAACAGTTAAAATCAAACCAAACCCAAGAAACAGAGCAAAAACCACTTCCATGGCTGACATTCTCCAAAATGGGCACCTCAGATCACCCCACCCCATTCTATAGTCACCGTGGCTGAGGAGTTCCTACCTCCTCTTCACACACTCCCTCTGTTCCCAGCCCCCATGGGTGAGTCTTATCACTCTCCAGTGATCCTGGCTAAAATGGGAGCACTACATCAGAGGGGGCTCCCAATGTGATGTTTTTCACTCCCTTTCCTGGAGCACTTCCTGACCTTGAAAATCTAATTCTATCCTCTATGAAGAAGAGCCTGAAATGGGCCTGGCACATGGAACATGTTCATTACGTGCTCTATGAACTGTGTCAAAGGCTCCCAGCTCTCCTTGGTAAAGGACGTTTTCAAACAAAGTAATGGGCACAACCCCTGATCCTGGTGCCACATTTGACTTCAACAAATGCATGTAAGCATTAAAGTGATCCCTCTGATTTTATAAAATTCGACCAGGTCTTGAGTTCTGTTTCACGCTTACCAGATGTAGCTGTTCTGGATTTTTCCCTTCTCTTCCTGTTTTGTGTCCTAACATTTGAAGAAATCGTAGGTCACTAAAAGATGTCCTACTGTCCAAATAAGTTCTTCAGAGCATATCATGCACAAATGCAGAGATAAAGCTGGACTACTGTTCCTGGAGAATGAAGGACCACCCACCAAGTGTTGAGGTGTTTTGAGGCTACTGGAGGACATTAGCTGTGATGGTCAGGACCCTAACCCAGGTTCTCCCTACTTCTATGGAAGTGAGGACAACTGTCCTGTGAACTAGATGAAGTTATTGTGTGATCCACCCTCCAGAAATCATGAGATGCTACAATCCTATTTGCAAACCATCGGTGCCCTATAGAATGATTCCCACTGTTGCTGGGGGAACAGGCCTTTTTCAGAGCATTTTACCCTGGAATTGATTGAAGAATGACAGGCATTATGAGATGCTATTAATTTTTATGAAAAGAAGAAAAATTACCTTTACGAGAAATTGTGATCCTGTTTTAAATGAAGGGAACATGACTTGCTTATTTCACTCAATAAAAAGAGTAGACAAAACCATTTATTAACCAGATGGTGGCAGTGTTTTCATTAAGAAAAGATGAAGTGTTATTATGTACACTTCTGATCCATTTTATCAAATGATTAAAAGGATAGATTTTTGGGTCCTTCTTACTAAAATGCTTAAAATTTCAACCAAACAATGGGAAGCAGAGTCTTGGGGGGGTTCCTGATAATTATTGGTAGTTTCTACTACTAGGAAATTACATAGATTATACGAGGCAATATTAAGATGTTTGACACTTTTTCTATTGCTACCCCTTTGTTAAGGTTTATAGAAATGGACTACAGTACTGCTTGGCTGGGGTAACCAGACTGGTTTACCAGTTGACTTGACTTACATGGCTAAGATGCATTTTTGACAACTTAAACATTTCTCTTTTTCATGTTCTATCAAAGAGGAGGAGAGAGTTGTGTCCTGCTTTCTTCTCTAAAATTACCCAATGAATCCTTTGCTCCTCCACTCCCTGCAGACAGCACCACTGAGTCATACGTCACAGACAAGCAGAGCACCCGAGTTTTATTTCTGTAACACAACCAGGTGACAAACAAGCCAGCATCCTTGCCAACATTTAAATTCCATTATGCCAAAAAGGATTGCCAATCAGGTCTGGGAATAACGTTGTCCTCCTACTGAAAGGCACCAAAAATATCCACAACCTTGACCTCTCCATCTGGGAATATGATGTTACTCCTCCAAGGGACTAAATCCTCCCACCCGTATGTGCTGCCGGCACCATCTGCGAATCAGATCCTAGGCCCACACAGATGTACTCAAAGCCAGTGCCTATACCCAGCAGATTCCCTGACCCCTGGGCCCAATAGGAAATATTGAGCAGCACAGAGCAATTTGTCAATCTATATTGTGCCCCCTAATCTAGGATCTGTGCTTTCTTACTCTCCCTGCGGCCAGAATTGAGTTATTTTATGTTGAAAGTTTTATTTACAAAGATATATTTTTCTAATTGGCATTGTATTTAGGACGATCTTTGCTAATTGGTATTATAAAGCCCCATGCCCTCCCCTGTTGCCATAAAATGCCAAGGCCTCCACACTGACGGAGGATCGGGGTCACCTGCCGAGTTGCAGAGCAGATTATAGGAAGATGAACTTGGCAGCCTTGGATTTAGTTTTCAGTCTGTGAAAAAGATTGTGTGTGAGCGAAATGCACTTCGCTGATTTAAGTTAAAAGGAGTGCGGAGCCCACTCTAATAATAGAGATTCCATGGCCAAGAGCAAATAGGCCTTGAACAACTTTCTATCGGGTGGTTACTCCAATCTTCGCACTGTTCAATCTGGCAGAAGCTTGCAAAGACGACTAAATAAGTCTAATGTTTATAACAAAGGCTGTCACAAAGAGCTTTGGGGTAAGACCATCTGAGACTCTGAGAACCCAGTATCTTGCAGGATTCACAAAATGGTCACCAGGGAGGAGAAACTTTCCAAAGTTTGGTCGCCCTTGAAGGTGACCTTGGTTTTTCCCCACTGAGAATGATACTCCCTGTGGGCTTTTCGTAGATGGCTTTTATGCTATTGAGGTATGTTCCTTCTTTCTCTACACTGTGGAGAGTTTTAATCAAGAAGGGACGCTGTATTTAGTCAAATGCTTTTTCTGCACCAATTGAGAGGATCATATGGTTCTTGTCCTTCCTTTTATTAATGTGACATATCACATTGATTGACTTGCAAATGTTGAGCCACCCTTGCAGCCCCAGAATAAATCCCACTTGGGTGTGGTGAATAATCCTTTTAATGTACTGTTGGATCCTATTAGCTGGTATCTTGGTGAGAATTTTGACATCCATATTCATCAAAGATATCAGTCTGTAATTCTTCATTTTGATGGGGTCTTTGAGCTTTTCCTCTAAGGTCAGGAACATTACAGGGATGCCCACTCTCACCACTGTTGTTCAACATAGTGCTAGAAGTCCTAGCCTCAGCAATCAGATAACAAAAAGAAATGAAAGGCATTCAAATTGGCAGAGAAGAAGTCAAACACTCACTCTTCACATATGACATGATACTTTATGTGGCAAACCCAAAAGACTCCACCCCAAAATTGCCAGAACTCATACAGCAATTCAGCAACATGGCAGGATACAAAATCAATTCACAGAAATCAATTGCATCTCTATACACTAACAATGAAACAGAAGAAAGAGAAATTAAGGAATCAATCCCATCTACAATTGTACCCAAAACTGTAAGATACCTAGGAATAAACCTAACCAAACAGGTAAAGGATCTGTACTCTAAAAACTACAGAACACTTATGAAAGAAACTGAGGAAGACACAAAGAAATGGAAAAACAGTCCATGCTTATGGATTAGAAGAATAAATATTGTTAAAATATATAAGCTACCTAGTGCAATCTATACATTCAAAGCAATCTCTATCAAAATACCATTGACATTTTTCACAGAGCTGGAACAAATAATCCTAAAATTTTTATGGAACCAGAAAAGACCCCAAACAGCCAGAAAAAGAAAACCAAAGCTGGTGGCATCACAATGTCAGACTTCAAGCTCTATTACAAAGCTGTAATCATCAAGACAGTATGGTACTGGCACACAAAAAAGACACATAGATCAATGGAACAGAATAGAGAGCGCAGAAATGGACCCTCAACTCTATGGTCAACTAATCTTTGACAAAGCAGAAAAGAATATCCAATGGAAAAAGGACAGTCTCTTCAATAAATGGTGCTGGGAAAATTGGACAGCCACATGTAGAAGAATGAAACTGGACCATTTTCTTACACCATACAAAAAGATAAACTAAAAATGGATGAAAGACCTAAATGTGAGACAGGAATCCATCAAACTCCTAGAGGAAAACAGAGGCAGCAACCTCTTTGACCACAGCCGCAGTAACTTCTTGATAGACACGTCTCCAAAGGCATGGGAAACAAAAGCAAAAATGAACTATTGGGACTTCATCAAGATAAAAATCTTCTGCACAGCAAAGGAAACAGTCAACAAATCTAAAAGGCAACCTAGGAAATGGGAGAATATATTTGCAAATGACATATCAGATAAAGGGCTAGTATCCACGATCTATAAAAAACTTCTCAAACTCAACACCCACCCCTCAAAAAAAATCCAGTCAAGAAATGGGAAGAAGACACAAACAGACATTTCTCCAAAGAAGACATACAAATGGCCAATTGACACATGAAAAAAATGCTCCATGTCACTTAGCATCAGGGAAATACAAATTAAAACCACAATGAGATGCCACCTCACACCTGTCAGAATGGCTAAAATTAACAAGACAGGAAACAACAAATGTTGGCAAGGATGTGGACAAAGGGGAGCCCTCTTACACTCTTGGTGAGAATGCAAGCTGGTGCAGCACTCTGGAAAAATATGGAGGTTCCTTAAGAACTTAAAAATAGAGCTGCCTATGACCCAGCAACTGCGCTACTTGATATTTACCCCAAAGATACAAATGTAGTGGTCCAAAGGGACACCTGCACCCCAGTGTTCATAGCATCAAACTCCACAATAGCCAGGCTGTGGAAGGAGCTGAGATGTCCATTGACAGATGAATGGATAAAGAAGATGTGAGATATATATATATATATATATATATCAATTGATATATATCAATCAATATATATATCAATATATATTAAACATATAATAATTAATAATTAATATTAATATATATTAATCAGATCAGAAAAGATGAATACTTACCATTTAAATCGACACAAATGGAACTGGTGGGTATTATGCTGAGTGAAATAAGTCAACCAGAGAAAGATAATTATCATATGGTTTCACTCATATGTGGAATATAAGAAACAGCACAGAGGGGGGGAAAAAAAGAAACAGCACAGAGAATCATAGGGGAAGGGAGGGAAAACTGAATGGGAGGTCATCAGAGAGGGAGAAAAACCATGAGAGACTCTTAATTATAGGAAACAAGCTGAGGGTTGCTGGAGGAGAGGTGGGTGGAGTGTGGCAAGTGGGTGGTGGACATTAAGGAGGGCATGTGATGTGATGAGCACTGGGTGTTAAACACAACTGATAAATTATTGAACACTACATCTGAAACTAATGATCTACTCTATGTTGGCTAATTGAATTACATGACAAAAAAAAAGAAAAAAAAAAAAAGAAAGTGACCTTGGCCAATGATCCAAGATGCTCATGTCCTCACGGGTGCTGGTGCCTGAAGGACATTTAGCATCTGACCTAGAAATGGTGGTAATTGAGTCTTAGCTTCTAACCATTGACTGGGAGGTCTGGAAGCCTGAAGAGCAGAGTAGCTGTTTTCAAATGCTTTAAGGGTCATCAGATCAAAAAAAGGAGCTGACTTCAAAGGGTGGTTGAATCTACCTCAGCGCAAGGAAGAGCTGTCTAATAATTCACAGTGCTCCCCAGAAATTACACTGGTGAGAACACTCCTACATGTGGAATTCAAATAGATTCAGAGTCCTGGATTCAACTCAGCTTACCTACCTACTTACCAGTTGGATGACCAGTTGGAGGTATTTTAACTCCTCTGGTCCTGCTCATCCTGCTTCTTTTTTTTTTTTAAGGCATTATTTATTTTTGTTTGTTTGTTTGTTTTGTTTGTTTTTTATAATACCCACCCTTTATTTTTTTTAATTTTACATTTTTTTGTTTCTTTTCAGCGTAACAGAATTCATAGTTTTTGCACCACACCCAGTGCTCCATGCAATGCGTGCCCTCCATAATACCCACCACCTGGCTCCCCCAACCTCCCACCCCCCCACCCCTTCAAAACCCTCAGGTTGGCATTATTTATTTATTTGACAGAGAGAGAAAGGGAGCACAAGCAAGGGGGAGCAGGAGAGGGAGAATTGCCCGATGCAGGGCTCAATCTCAGGACCTTGAGATCTTGGCCCGAAGCCAAAGGCGGACACTTAACTAACTAAGCCACCCAGGTGCCCCTGCTCATCCTACTTCTTAGAGTTGTTCTTCTGGCCACATAAAAAAAATGTGTGTGATGGGTCCCAAGTGGAACTGTAGATGATACCGCTTGAAGGGGTCATCTTTTTTCAGAGGAAGTAGAGCCAGTGGCTACAGAGATTGAAGATGAAGCAATTCTTAAGGTAATAAAAGTTGCATTCATTGAATACCTGGTATACTAGATCTGCACTGCCTGTTTACAGGACCTCAGATAATCCTTTTAGGAACCTTTGAAAGAGCATTGTAATCCTTATCTCATAGGTAAGAAAATTGGGGCTTGGAGATGTGATGTGAATTGCCCAAATGAATGACAGGGCTGAAATTTGAAACCAAATCCAAGGGGCCTTTTCACTGCCCTCCCACTTAGCTGCCCCTAGTCTCTCAAATACCCCTTTTAGTCAAGCAAGAGGGTTGATATCCAGTGATTCTGACAGCATGTCTTGCAATGCAAAATGGGAGGCTGGTACAAAGTGTGCCTTGTTACAAATCTCCTCCCACTGTGGTCAAATGACATCCAGGAGGTCAGCATCAGTTTCAAGGTTGTTTGCCTCTTGTTATTCCACAGAAGCGCCCCGCTCCTCTGTTCCACACAGCAGCCAAACCTGCAAGTGCGTAAAGCGGGAGAAGATCAAAGGGTTATCTTCACAAATCTGTTCTAAATAGCTGTAAAGTTCTCCTTCAATCTGGATTGTAAATTCAACAAACATAGCTGTGATCTCCCGAGTGTACCATGAATGTGTGAACAGCTGGGCAAAGGCAACATTGGTGTTAATTGACTCACCTCAGACATGTCTGTCTTAGCCCAGCCTAAATTGGGAGAATTTTCCTGTGATATTCATTTGGTTTGTTAATGAATGATTATAGTCAGTTCAAGAGTGAGCTAAAACCTACAATTAAGGTTGTGAAGAAAGGAGGGGAAATGTGCCAACACACGGTAAACCAATTTTTGCATTCTGAAAATTCTGCTGCCTGAGGTCCAGAGCCCTGTACACCAACAAGTTCATATATTAACCAAAGTGTCGTCTGTCCAGAGAAAAGAATCTACAAGGCTCTTTTCCTTTCATTCCTTGCCCTTTTTTTTTCATTCTTCCTTCCCTCCCTCCCTTCCTTCCTTCCTTCTTTCTCTTCTTCCTCCTCTTCCTTCCTCCCCCTCTCTCTCTTCCTTTCTTTTTTTCTTTCCACTAGTGTTTGGTTTTGCCAAACTCAAACATGTGCATACATAAAAGAGTCAATCAGTCATACACATTTCCTTATAAAACCAGCAATCCCCCACGTCACCGCCATGTCCCCCTTTCCAGAGGCAACCCCTTTCAACACCTTCAGCTTATTATTTTGATGTTCATCTCCGTATCTCTAAATACAAGCTTGTACTCTTCATTTCTCAGTTTTAGGCATTATAAAATTAAATCACAATTTTGGTGAGATCAGTCTTTGTTGTTTTCATCTCATGATTTTGTAGCACTGTTCCCAGGTAAGTCATATAGTAAGCCAAGTTTGCTTTTGCTTTCTTGAACAATTTTTGTTTTCCCTGAGTTCACATTTCATCTCCCTAATTTGCCTGATTTTCTACACACATTTCATTAATCCCACCAAGAAAGCTTCATTAGTAATATAATCTCTCAAGACATTCAGACACATCGGGATTTTTATCAGTTTAAACTTCCAGATGAAGCCTCTCCCAGAGACATCTGACTTATTCCAATCTGGAGGAGCTGTCCTTTATGCCTGCACAGAGCTGTCTCCTGGCTCTCCCTTCCCTGTCCCTATCAGGGCTCCCTTCATTTATCTTCTCTCTTTATCACCTGGTCTTTTACCCTGTGTTCCACTTCCTTGGTCTATACCCTCTTCTAGTGAGAAGTACATCTTACTCTAGTGTCCTGAGACAGAACATATAAGAAGCACATTTCTGAGACCTACTTCTCTCAAAATATCTTTCTTTTCCTCTCATAATTTTTTGCTATATTAGTTAGGTATAGAATTCTCTGTAGGAAACCATTTTCTTTAGAATTATAAAAATCATACTTCTTTGACTTTTAGCAATTGGCTAGTGTCCTTGAGTAGCCTGAAGCCTTTCTGATTCTGGATCCTTCACAGTGACCTTTCTTTCTCTCTCATTCATTGAATCATAGGATCTTTTTTGTCCTGAATGTTCCAAAATGTCATAATGTGTGCTTTGGTGGGGTTTATTTATAACTCTTGTACTGCATGCTTGCTGTGTTTTTTTCAAGCCTTAAACTTGGGTCCTTCCATTATGGGAAATTTTCTTGAATTATTTCATTGATCATTTCTTTTTCTTTGTTCTTTCGTTTGGGGACTATCAGTATTTATTATTTTTTTAAAGATTTTATTTATTTGACAGACAGAAATCACAAGTAGGCAGAGAGGCAGGCAGAGAGAGAGAGGAAGGGAAGCAGGCTCCCTGCTGAGCAGAGAGCCAGATGCGGAGCTCGATCCCAGGACCCTGGGATCATGACCTGAGCAGAAGGCAGAGGCTTTAACCCACTGAGCCACCCAGGCACCCCGGACTATCAGTATTTAATATTGACTCTACTGGAGTGCTCCTCTAATTCTTTTCTCTTATGTTACATTTCCTCATCATTTGGTTCTGCTTTCTCAAATTCTTTCTCAACTTCTTTTCAAACCTTCCCATTGACTTGTGATCTCTATGGCTGTGGTATTTGTTCCTGATAAGTTTTTCTTCTACTGTTGTTCCTTGAATGTTCCTTTCTATAGCATCCTGTTCTTGTTTTGTGGTTTCATTATACCCCCTTATCTATGTAATAATATCACTGACAGTTTGGTTGTTGTTTTGGTTTGCTTTGGTTTTTTATATTGTTTTTTCTCTTCCTGTATAGTTTTCCTTCCTTTTTTTTTTTCAATCTAGAAACCCTCTTTTTTATCTTTATCAAAGAATAAATTTCCAGGCTTGGACCATGCAGAATGCAGATGAGAAGTGGCCACCTAAAATGGGAGAGAAAATCTTGATCTGGAGGTCTGGTTGTTTCTTCAACAGACTTCTAAAAATCCTCTTATTTTAGTCACCTTACTTTAACCTACTTGCAGAGATATCCAGTGCTGCCAATCATTAGGCCTTTTGAGGTTTATGTAGTATAAGTCAGCTTAATTCTAAGTTTTTCCCACTGCCATACTAAAATTAAGTTTTCCAGGGTCTACTGGGTTATTTTTCCTTTTCTGTATTCTTTCTATCTTCCCAAATTTGGTTGTTATTGTTTTCTTTCTCATTCTCCTTAGTCTTGTGGGTTTATGCCTATTTTAAAAAACCCCCTTGTTGTGATTTCAGTGCAGTTGCTGGAGGATATAAACATAGACATATGTGTTCCATCTTCCATGTTTAACTGGAATGCCAACGAACATTTCTCTGCTAAAGATTTTGAAAATCAATGTCACCAGAAATCACTTTCATATGTCTACCTCAAATATCACATACTAATATCTAACTCATTTTCTCTTGTCTGATTTTCCATGAAGATAAAAGACAGCTAATCAATGTCTTCCTTGCTTACACTGTCAAGTACTCTATTAAGCAACTATCAAACATAAGTGGAAGTGACTCTTCCTTTTCATTAAGAATCATCTTAGTTTCTGGGGCACCTGGGTGGCTTATTGGTTGGACATCTGACTTTTGATTTCAGCTCCAGTGATGGTCTTAGGGTTGTGAGATGGAGCCCTGTGTCAGGGTCCATGCTGGACATGGAGCCTGCGTAGGATTCTCTCTCTCCCTCCACCTCTCCCCTGCACCCCCACAAAAAAAAAGAGTCATCTTAATTTTTAATTTGCACTTAAGTGTACTTTATGATTCATTGTGATTCCTCAGGTCTTTTTTTTTTTAGCTCTATTTATTCTAACTAGTCATTTCTTAAAATAAAGCAAGGTATAGGTAAGTAAATAATTTATTCATTAAGTCAACAAGTGGAGTGATTGTGATTTTCCAGTCACTGTGATAAGTGCAAGGATTGCAACAGGAAATAAGAAAAATATACCTTGTCCCAAAGGTGTCACATCCCATTGCATAAATCCTGGTGGTCATTTTCTAAACTGATAATTGAAATTTGACATCCTAATGTTCTCCTGACTGGCTATTTCTCAAATGTGTTCATGGTAACTTTGAATTCTTTTTCTGAGGTTTTCTTCTTCAGTGTTAGAATCCCAGTAATATCTCAAAAAAATCAAACGCACACACACACAAAACTAAATAATCATTTTAGATGACATTTTGCCTGGGAGATTGGATTAGATTTCAGTTCCCTTCAACTCATAATGGGAACATCGCTAGTCTTCTGGGCAAGATGGTTATCTGTTATGTGTGACACAGAAATGCCACTTAACTAATCTTATCTTTTTTCCTAGATCCTAATGGGGACATCATGGAAAAGTAACGACTCCATTTCCTTCTATTCCTTTATGATATGCAATTTTTTAACTTGGACATTTTACATTTCAGTATATTTAGATTTGCCTGTCATTAAACATTATGCTAAAATATTTATGTATTTATAAGAACCATGTTTGGGACATGGTTATTAATAAGGACATAAAATAAAATTCAAGAATATGGTGTATGAGACAAATCAATTGCAACTGCTGCATTTTGGTATCAGGCTGGAAAACTGGCATAAAACTTGCACCTCACCAGATATAAGAGAACCATACCAAAACTTAGAAATAAATGTGCACCTCTGTGGGTTTTGTGGGCATATTTAGTTTTAAAAAAAATTACCTGGGCATTTCCTAATCACCCCCACAGAAGTGGCTACCCATGCCAAATGGGCTCATTGTTGTACATGGCCAGGAATCCAGGAAAAACCATATTCTCTGAGGCAAGCAACACTGAGTGCTTCCTCTTCTGCCTGAAACACTCTGAGTTCTCCAGAAAAACAGAACCAATAAGATGTATGTATGGAAATTTATTATAGGAATTGGCTCACACAGTTATGGAAGCTGAAAAGTTCCACAATCTGCCATATGCAAACTGGGGACCCAGGAAAGCAGTATAATGCAATCCGATTCAAAAGGCATGAGAACCAGGAGCTCTGATGTCTGAAGCCAGGAAACATGAACATCTTAGTTCAAGAAGAGAGAGGAAATTCACCTTTCCATCACTTTTTTTTTTTTCCTATTTGGACCATCAGCAGATTGGATGATCCCTGCCCATATTGATGAGGACAGACTGCTCTACTGGGGCTACTGATTCAAATGCTAGTTTCTTCCAAAAATACCCCTACAGACACACCCAGAAATAATATTTTACCAGCTATCTGTGCTGGTAAAATAAAAGCTTGTCAGATAACATAATATTAACTGTCACACATCCTTTTTCCAGAGAAGGATAGAATGTCTGTGTCCAAGGAAGAGCTACAAAAGTCAGCTGGTCCAAGGGGATGGTGGAGGTGACATTGTCATGTCTGATCACTCAGGTCACCTGTCCTATTCCAAAAAGCTGAGGGGAGGTGCTTATACATCAAGAATGACCAATCCTGATGACCAAGTTTAGTCTACATAATATCAAAGCAACTGGTTGATTTAATTTTTCCTACTGATTTGTCCTGACATTCTGATGTTTTGTAGACCTTGTGGAAGACGCAGAGAAATGCTGTCTTAGAATGAAAGGCCAATAGACAGTCTACCTTCTGGTGCACTCCCATGGGATTGTCTTCCCTGAATGGCTCCCTTCTAAGAAGGACGCTCCACATCATTGTTTCACGGTTGTTACTCATAAATGAGGTACATACATACATACATACATACATACATGTGGTTCACACCTGATTCAACATGATATCACATACCACAGTCATACAAAGGGGGTTTAACTCTGGTTGTAGTCAGTGGGTCCAGGAGGGGACCTCTCACTGAAGGGCTGAAGCTGTTAGATGAGCTCAGGGTAGCCCCACATCCAATTCCGTGAGGAAAGCATTTCCACAGAGTGAGAGAAGATTGAAGCCAACATGGAGAATGAGGAAAGTTGACCAGACAGACACCCTCACTGAGGCTCCAGCCACATTCCTTACTCTGTATCCTCCTGACACTCTCCTTTATTCCTGAAGCTCATTTGGGTTGGGTTCTTGTTCAAAAAGGGCTCTCAACCAACCCTCCCACTGCAGCCCAGCAAATGCCATTTTGTGCTCCTCAGAAGCAGGTGTTGCCGATTTCCTGTGGTTCCTCCTGCCTCCAGTACCTGAAGCCAAAACTCTCGAGAGGCCCATGCGCCTCTTCCATTGGTGTTGCTCTTTCCAAACACTCACTTAAAGCAGTGTTTCAACTTAGAGTGAAAAATGGGAGAAGAAAAGGAAAAAGAGAGTCTGCTGGGATCAAAGTTGCTTTGAAATGCACAGAACACATCTCTCTGAGCCAGCCACAATGAAGAAATCCAACTGCCATGAGGGGTCATTCCACCCTCAGAGGGGAAACCTCTTCTTCTGTTTGCAAGAAAATTTCTTTTTGAAGCATGGAGCCAAGTGAGGCTGATTTGTCACATTTCTTTCTCCACTGGTTTACTTGCTTAGTTACTTGGCTACTGTAATATTCCAGGAAGCCTCCTACTTAATGGCAGCTGCTTGGAGACAGGGAATGCCTCTTCTCCTTCTCCTGGCCTCCCTCCTTCTTTGACTCCTATATAGTGGAAGAGGTACACAACAGACCCTTGTATATTAATAGATTACCAAGTGCCTTCCTTCACCTAGGATCTGATTGCCATGCATTAAGCCAAATGTTTTTCCTGGTGCCCAGTAATATGAAAAATTTCTTATATGATTATGCCTATATCCCAAGACACCCGAATTATTATGTTTCAGTGGTTTGTAGTAGTGGCTTTTCCTATGCCTCAAAACAATTAAGTTACAGACAAAAAAAAAAAAAAAACCCAAACCCACAAAAATACCTAACACACAGCTCATAGGGCTGGGCCTGCAGTTTCACAAGGGCTAGACTTTTGGATTTGATACTGACAAAGAAATGCTGTAAGTGTCAGCAGGACTGGGGTTAATAATAGTACAATATAAGCTTAGTTTTCTTTGTGTAAATATTTTCTCAAACTTGAGTGCCATCCTAAAATTAAATGTGGAAAGCAAAACTTATGCACATAACTTAAGCAAAGAAAATTTAGCTGAAAGTAAATAGACATCCCACACAGCCACTCTACCATAAGAATTCAAAACCCTTATGATTTTTTACAATATGTAGTCTAAATGTTATAATTACTTTTCTTTTCAGAAACTGGATACCTTACTATGGAGGAGAGGAGGGAGGGGGGAACAAAATTAACTTTTCAAACCTGTTTTTCTTAATTCTTGGTGTATTCTGTTCCATCTGTCCCAGATTCATTCACCAAGCAGGAGATTTTCTTTTCTTTCATTACATCAAATTATACCCTGGAGACTCAAGAGCTTTTAGCAACATTTTTCAGCATAGTAAACATAACCAGATGAAGGGGTTTTCTAACAGTAAATGATTCTCCAAGCCATAGATTTAAAATATATATATTATTTATAATTATATGTTATAATTATTAATATATTCTATAATTATAATGCATGTATTGATATAATTATATATTATATATTATTTATTATTTACTTTAAACCATATTTCTATATTTATAGCTTTATATAAACAAATACAGTTTATATATAGATATGTATATAATTATTACAAGGTGACATTAATCAGCAAGACCGAGGCAAATGAAGTCTTATGACTTAGACCTAGAAGGAGCTCCAAGTAAAATGTGCCCCTTACCGAGCAGGGGCCTAATGTGGATCCCTGTGTTTCCTCTTGGGCTGTGCTTCCGTGGGAAGCAGAGGGAAGGAAAAGCAGAGTAGTGACTACAGACAGCAAGGGAGGGCGGTCGCAAGACACTTAGCATCACAGCTGTGCAACAGACCCACATGACCCTCTAACTTGTTGGTGCAGTGTTTGTAGAGTGACTGGGCCGTTTGGCTTGAATGACATAAAACACGACGTGTGTGTAAAAAAATGCATGTCTTGTCATAGTTTATCCTGACCCTTGGGTGTGATGCTTGAGGTGTGCTACGCAGATCACATCTCTCCATCACGGGCAGACAGGCCAGGTCACGGACCCTGGTGTCAGGGGTCCACTGCAGCATGTCACAAGATGGATAGCTAGGCCCCCCGAAGGGAAGACCGAGATGGGATTTGATGTCGATGATGACAACAGTGGTGGCCCTGATGGCAGTGGTGCCACGTTGGGTATGATGCTGGGACTAACGGTGTTTTCTGAGTACTTACTGAGCATCGGGTATGGTACTGGGCATTTATAGGTATCGCCTCATTTAATCTTCATAAAACCCTATAAAATTGTTACTGTTATCAAGGATGCTTTGCAGATGAGGGAACTAAATCGTAGAGAAATAAGTAATGTGGCAGGCTACCAGTTAGTCAATGCCAAGGCAGGATTGCCAACTGGGGTCTTGAAGCAGAGCCCACGCCCCTGACAGGGAGTGGACGGAATCCAGTATATTCCAATGCCGCCCAGTGATGCCCATTGATCTGAGGCCAGGAGCCCAGGGATGGCTGCCTGTCCACACTCGACTTGCAATGCTATGGCTATTTCTAGCCCATAACTGAGGTTTAACTGCCACCTTGCAAATGTCTGTCCCTCCTACCAGATACCACGTTCTGCTCCTGGAATGGCCACCTTCGAGACATTACAAATGAAATAATGATTTAGCCTTCGGAAGTTCTTCTAAAATATTGGATGTACCTTTAAAATGAATTAGTTTTACAAGTTACTAATGGAAGTATAACATCTGCTGGAATGTTGGCCCATTGCAAAGTCCTTCTATGAACTAGAAACTTCCAGGGCATCCGACCAATCCATTCCATGTGCTCAGCGGTAAGCTCATGTATCCTCCCCTCAAAATCTAACATGCTAATCTCCTCTGTAAATCGGAAGGCAAGACAGTGCTAATCATGAGAACTCCCAGAGTTGGATTACTCAAAAAGTACAGATTGGTAATTAGCTATTTGTCCTTGGCTTATTCCTATGGGTCTCAGTTTCATCAACTGTAAAATGGAAATTCCAGTATCTTTCCTACTATGTCAATTCAGATATTGATGTGAACTCTCTCTGTGGAAAAAAGAAAAAATAAAAACCTCATCCAAAAGGAAGTCATTGGATTGTATGGTTCCATCCACATGAAACCAAAGAAATTTTAAAATCTCTACCTCCTCTTCCTGCTCCTCCTTTATATCACCCTTTCTCATGCTCACTGGCAGGAATTTATAACAGAAGGTGCCCCTGCCTTTATTGTTCCTCACCGCTCCCAATTTGCACCCGGCAGACAGTTCGTGCAACTCGAGACAGAGCGTCATTCAGAGCTTTCTCATACCCACTCTGGCCCTGATTTAGCAGTCACTCTGAAGCTGAGGGAAGGGAGTCTCCCACCTAAGAAGATAACTTTATATTAATTTTGCTTGTTGAAAGCTTTATGTAATACTTCTAGTGAAACGGCACCCTGAGGCAGGTTCCTCTGGCAAATGAAATGCTGTGACCAAGTTATTAGAGAACATCAAAGGTTTTTAGTAGAAACCAAGACCTGGGAGGAAGGGCTGAAACCTGGCTTCAGCAGAAACGAAGAACCATGGGCTTCCTTCGGTAGCGTCCAAGCCACAGAGGCATACACCGTGGGATAGAAGTGCTTGCTGGTAAGCTGCAGAAAACTCAGCTCAAAGCTGTTTAAGTAAAAGGGGATTTTATTGGTTTGCATCAAGGGAAGGGTTAGGGTGGATATGTCTTCAGGCTTGACAGACTCCAGGGCCCCAGCCCTTGCCTTCAGAGCCAGGCCTCTCCCCACGTCCCCATATCACTTAGCGTCATGTAAAGTCTTCCCTAATCATGGAAAGATGGCTGCCAACAGCACAACTCTAAGGCCATGGAGGAAAGAGAACTGTCCCTCCAGGCAGGTTCAACAAAGTTTTATGCTTCATCTGCTGATTCCTGCAGTCATTCCTGGAGGGGAGCTAAGTGGCCTGACTGGTCACCCACTGGGACCACAGGGTCCAGCGTAAGTGAGTGTGAGTCCCCAAAGCACAACCTTACATTACCGATATCAGAAGAGGAAATGGATACTCGGGTGGCAACCAACCAGTGTCCATACACGCACCTGGAGAAAGCTTAAGGACCTCATGACCACGTCACTGCATGACACCTCCTTGACTTTGGAAGTGAAGTCCAAATGCTGCACTTTGTGGTTAAAAATCAGGCATTCTCCTGTCCCTATGGAAAAGTCAATTTTACCAACTCTGCCGCTAACCATATTCCCAGCATTCTCAGATGTCATCTCTTGAAAACCGAAGGAAGTTACCAATAGAGGGAAGTTAATTTTTTTCTTTTTTCTCTGCAGAAATGTATGCTCCCTCCGCAGGACAGCATTTATGTTATCATGACCCTGGTCTGAAGAGTTTGGATGGGGATTCGCATTAAGCCAAGGCCTGGAGCTGTGCTGAATAACTGTTTAACCGTACATAGTGGTCAAGGGGGCATCCTGGAACAACCTTTCCGAGCACAAAGAAAAGATCTACCCCAAAGATGTTTTCCAACTTTTGAGCTCTGAGAAGCAAAATTCTAGTTCTTTTCCTGTTTCCAGTAATCAACGATCCATTGCACTCTGCCACCCAGTCAGGAAAATGTTGTGGGGAGAATGCTTGGCATTTGTGTCTGGTTTTTATAACTTCTTTTTAGCAGACAATGAGCTAAGATTGAAGCCTCATTGCTTCCATCTTGGACAAATAGTGGCCCATGTTGAAAATCTGGGTTAGGTCTCCAAAAACCAGTGCAGTGCAGAGTACAGAGAAAATAGGGCCAAGATGCTCAGAGCTAGAAAGAACACAATTTAAACTGTGTCACAGATGAGGAAACTGAGCACAAATGGTGCAATTGCCTGGTCAAGGATCTGCAGCTAATTTGATGAATAAACAAGGTTAAAAAGGCAATCCATGGCCTGTCTGGGAAGGCACTATGAGCACTCACACGTAGAAAGCACTCAGTCAATGGAAACAGGGCTTGGAGTCAGGCACAGCTGGCTGAAGCCTTGGCTCCTCTGTGTTCTTGCTGGTGACCTTGGGGAATTCAATTAATCACTCTATGCCTTATTGAGGTAATACTACTGATGTCATCATTCTGTTGTGAGGATTAAGAGATAACGTAGGCTACATGCCTAACAACATATTTGCCATCATAAGCCCTCAAAATGCATGATTATTCTGAAATTTTATTTTTTTAAAGGAAAAGAGAGTGGAAATAAATATCCCAAAGCAGTCATTTCTGGAACTCAAATAAACCAGGGAATTTTCTTCACATTCTTAGAGGGTAGGAAGGACAAAAGATAAAAAGTGGAGAAAGATAGCAGAATGAGATTAAAATAGATCGGGTCAGCCTAAATAAAAATAGAGAAAGAAACAGTATTATTGCAGAAATTGAAAATGTTTTAGGAGCTTCCATGATCAGAATCAATCCTTCAGAAACCTGCTTAACATTCGGGACAGAATCTACCTCTGCCATTGCTCCCAATGCCCCTGGGTGTGCATCGGCATGCAGCCCACCAGGATGAGACACTCCCACTCCTCCCACCATTTCCAGGCTCAGGGGAAGCCTCACATGATGGGACAAGGAATACAGTCTCCTTGGCAGCTGCCTGGAGTCCCAGGGCAACACAGACTAGGAGGACGGAGGAGTGAGCACCCTGATGGACGAACTTCAGTGAAAAGGAGCAAGCAGACAAATTTGACCAAAGTCTTGGTGGACCCATGATTTGCACCTCCACCTCCTCTCCAATGACCTCTTCCAAGACCCAATAGCTCCTGTCACCGCAGATACAAGCTGTGTTTTCTGATGCATTATGAGCAGCTCATGGTGCTCAACTTTGTAATTTAAAATGCTTTTCCTCCTTCTTTGACTCACCTCTGTTTGGCTTTCATCCTTACTGTCCCAGGCTTGTTCTCCAAACAAGGGGTTGCCATGAAGTTTTGCCCATTTTCTGTGTCCTGGGGAATTCAGACTAAAACAGTAATCAAAAGCGATTGGCATTGGAGACGATGTAGGTCCTGGGTTCTATGAGGTGGAGAATAAACAAATGGAATTAAACAATATAAAAATGTAAGAAAAGAGAACTTTCAAAGAAACACCATAACCCAGAACGTTAATAGAGAATATAAATAAGGAGATTTATCCTGGTAACACTTCTGAACTTTAAAGAAACTGGAAGACTTATAAATATTCAATAAGAAATAGGTAATTTATGGGGCGCCTGGGTGGCTCAGTGGGTTAAAGCCTCTGCCTTCAGCTCAGGTCATGATCCCAGGGTCCTGGGATCGAGCCCTGCATCGGGCTCTCTGCTCAGCAGGGAGCCTGCTTCCTCCCTTCTCTCTCTGCCTGCCTCTCTGCCTACTTATGATCTGTCAAATAAATAAATAAATTCTTTTTTAAAAAAAGAAATATGTAATTTACCAGCAAAAAATTAAAGACTGGTTCGAACTTACCAACAACTTGGGACTCCAGGAGAAAATGGAGCTATCAAATGTTTACAAAATCTTGACAGAAAAAAAAATGCTAACCTCAAAATGCTATACCCAAAACACTGTTCCTTGTACAAGAAGTCAGCAGAAGGGCATTCTTGATATGCAAAGAGAATTGAAATACCTTCATGAAAATATACCTAAGTATATAATCTGACTCAGCAAGAGACGAGATCCTGGATCAAAGATTTAAATAAAACCTTAAAACCTTTTATTGTCTTGGAATGGGAACATTTTCTTTCCTGTGACTCAATAGCCAGAAACTGTGAAGGAGAAAAATGAAAGATATTTGGAAGCTAAAAAAAAAATAAATAAATAAAACAAAAATGTAATTATGAAATATGACAAAAATGCTTAATATCCTATTACATAAGGAAGTTTTAACATCAGTAAGAAAAGAAATCCAACTGAAAATGGACCAAGTACCTGATAAGGCAATTCATAAAAGAATTCCACAAAGCATGTGTGTAGAGATGCAGTCAGATACATAAATGTTTATCCTTACCAGTAATGGAAAAATGAGCAGTGCAAATTTAAATAGCGTAACATTGCTCTTTACCTATCATGCCAGCAAAATTAAAGAAGACAATGTCCAGTGTTCCCGCAATGATATAAGTGTTCTGGAGGGCAATTTATCCATATATGTGTAAATTTCAAATGTGTATATCTCGAATGGCTTTCCCACTTCTAGCAATTTGTCATTATAAAGAAATTGGCCAATTGTGTAGAAGCATAAATTGTAGCATTTTTCCCCATTAGCACAATATTGAATGATCTAAATGTCCATTAATAAGAAATGAGATGGTTTATCTAATTGTGATATATGCACACAATTGAATACTATAGAGACATTAAACACAATGGTATGTTTTATCATTCACAGACATGGAAAACCATTCGTGCATACTCTGGAATTGGAAAAACAGATTTCGGACCTGGAATTGCATGATCACATTTATGTAAAAATGTGTGTGCACTTTTTCATCCGCATCACTTAAGCATCTGAAAACGCTGAGGGGTTACCTATGGTCGTGAGATTAGGATTATATTTTTAGCTTCTTTGTCCTTTTTTCTTACATTTTCTGAATGCCCAGTTTTTTAGTTTATAGTAAGATAAATTAAAATGTCTTTACTCAAAAGAAACACTTAAGGGGTACCTGGGTGGCTCAGTGGGTTAAGAATCCAAGTCTTAGTTTCCGCTCAGGTCATGATCTCAGGGTCCTGAGATTGAGCCCTGCATCAGGCTCCAGGCTCAGCGTGGAGTCTACTTGTCCCTCTCCCTCTGGTCCTCCCTGCCCCCCAACAAATAAGTCAGAAATCTTAAAAAAAAAAGTCCATGTCAATAGATTTTTACTTTTAATCAATAATGTGGAATTCCTGTGAAGTTTCCACCTGGGTTGCATCAGTGTTGTAGAAATGAATAGAGCACCCAAATTAGAACAAGCAGGCTACTAATTCAGAGCTTGCTATATAGAAAAGGAGTCAGCCACCATCATTTGCATTTGGCAGAGACTCACAAGGAGGCAGAGGAGAAGGAAAGCTTTAGCGTGGGGAAAGGGATGGCTTTGGTGTGCTCTAGCTGGAGGTTGGGGAAGCTGAAGGCACACTACCCAGACATGGGGCATCCTATGTAATTGGTTTGGGAGTATATTTGCCTTTCTCTGCTGGCTTTGAGTTGGAAGCTGGGGGAGAGGAGAATAGAGAAACTGGAAGTTGTTGATCAAGTCCTGAGTATTTTGGGGCAACTGCTGCAAGATTGGCTTTCTAGGCTGGTTATTGCTAAGGTTGCATTGTTATATATGGTCTGGCCATTGCTGTCTGTGTATTCATTCTCTCAATGTACTTCCATAAACATACATTATTTGGCCACACTATTTCTAAAGAATATAGGAAATTTTCCCTGGACTCAGTCATACAAACATCTGTATTAGCTTAGCAGTATATTTGGAATCATAGCTGATCTATTATTCCATCACTGGCGAACAATAGCTGCTTCCAATTCTTTGTAAAGTGAGTTTTACACCCACTTTTTAAAAAAGATTTATTTACTTGCAGGGCGGAGGCAGAGGGAGAGAGTCTTAGACAGACTCTGTGCACTGAGTGCGGAGCCAGATGCAAGGCCTGATCTCACAAGCCTGAGGTCAAAACCTGAGCTGAAACCAAGAGTTGGACGCTCGACCGACTGAACCGCCCAAGCACCCCCACACTCAATTTTCTAAGCACTG
The DNA here is from genome assembly GCA_004024625.1 of Mellivora capensis. Classification (NCBI taxonomy): domain Eukaryota; kingdom Metazoa; phylum Chordata; class Mammalia; order Carnivora; family Mustelidae; genus Mellivora; species Mellivora capensis. The sequence goes on from PISX010024362.1 coordinate 23,568, forward strand.
TTAAACTGGAATGTTCATTCTTCTGCTGCAGCTGGCTACCATTTATGGACCATTCACAAGGTGGAGCACTGCGTAGGTCATCACATGTACTGTTTCACTTATCTTTTACGAAACCACTCTACTGTGATACCACTATGAGTTCCATTTTACAGATAAGGAATCTGAGGCTTGGGGGAGTCCAGGATCCTGGCCACAGTCACAGCTTCTTAAGTGGCATGCTTTGGGACTCACATGTGTCTAAATCCAAAGCCTGTTCTTATACATCTCAAGCATCATGAGAGCCTTGGAACTGACTGACTTGGCCACACGCCTGGGTCATCAAAGCCCCGAGGAACCTGGAGAGAGGATGCAGTGCACCAATACTGAGTTGCAGCTCCTGTTCCTTAAAGGCTATATAAAAAAAAACTTAACTCATAGTTCTTTTATGTCCTGGAGGATTTCCATCATGGTGGCAGGAAGCAGGATTCTAACTAATGTCACCATTTGGCAGTGACTATAATTCAGTTTGATAATTACTAACCTGCTTGCTTAAGGATGCGAGAAGTCCCATCACGGATAGGAGGACAAGAGTTGCAAACCTCCTTTAAGCTGTCTTCACCAGTAAAACCTTTAACACTTTTGCTGTTGTAGATGGAAAAACTTGGTCTCTCCATCATTTACAGCTAGGTTCCTGTACAATGTTCTGTCCGTGTTTACCAAGTGCATAGGCAGCACCTTCGTAATTTAAAAATTTTCTACTTGAACTGGATCCAGTCATTTTCTAATTGCTTCTTGGTTCTCTCCTTTGGGAAAACATTTCTCCATGGCAAACATGTCTTGGAAATTTCAGATATATCTTCATTTTCATTCACTGAGTCTTTTTTCTTTGTTTATTTACTTACTCAATGTAATGACCCTCCCATAGTCCAGCTGCAGCCAGGTTTTCTTGACCCAGCTGTGCCATACAAAATGCCTGAAATCCCCCAGGAAATGGCATCTTTCTTGAGTCTAATTGGTCAGATTCTGAAGTGGGCAGGTGCTCCATCTCGGGAGGAAGGCCACCCAGGTTTATATCTTGGCTCTATTGCTCACAAGTCATGTGACCTTGGGCAAGTTACTTAGCCTCTCTGCACCTAATATCTGGAAAATGGGATCAAGAAGAGCACCTATATGAGAGGTATTTTACTGTATTTTTAAAGTTGTTATAGGAATCAAATGAGATCATACATGCAAACTCTTTAGCCGATGCCCGGCATATAGTAGGACACCAATAGTGTAATCTTCACTATGTGTTTAAGCCTTAAAATGAATCCAAGTTATCCAAATTATTCCAAGATTGTTTCATAGGACATGAATGTGCAGGTCAATCACATGGGGGAGAGAAGAAGCTTAGCTGAGTTGCACAAACTTGAGGATGTAGTACCTCACAGACATTTCCTTCCAGATGTTGCCCACATAGAGTGAGTCACATTTGATATGGTTCCTTCTCCTTCTTAGGGCTCTAATCTACAGATAGATAGTCACCCATAACTTCTATGGTGGACACACTCTGAAGTAGCCCCATGATTACCACTTCCTGGTGTTCACACTCCATCCCCATGAGTGTAGACAGGACATATGGCTTACTTTAGGCCAATAGAATACAACAAAGGTGATGGGATGTCAATTTCATGATTATGTTACATGAAACTCCAATGTGAATTTTCTGGAAGATTCTCCCCATGGCCAGCTTTGATGAAACTAGAAGCCATGGTGGGGGACCCACCTGGCAAAGAATTGTTAGCAGTCTCTATGAACTGAGGGTGGTCTCCCTCCAACAACCAGCAAGAATTTGAGGTACTCGGGTCTTCAGCCACAAAGACCAGAATTCTGCCAACAATTGTATGAACATGGAATTAGATCCTTCCCTGTTTGAGCCTTGAGACTTGGCCACAGCCCCAGGTGACATATGAATTGTAGTCTTGTAAGACCCTGAATTAGGGGACTCGGTTAAGTTATATCTGCACTCCTGTCTCTCAGAACATAACAGATGTGTGTTGTTTTGAGTCACTACATTTCTGATCATTTGTTATGTAGCAATAGAAAACAAATACACTGTATTACTCAGTGTTCTTCTGAGAAACAGAGACAATAGGGTATATATGGAGAAGGAGGGAAAGAAAGAGAGAGACAGAGAGTGATTATGATAGATTATAATAAGCAACTGGCTCGTGCAATTATGAAGGCTGCAAAGTCAGGATTCAGGAAAGCCAATAATACAGTCCCAGCCTGAGTCTGAATACCTGAGAAACAGGAGAGCCCATGGTGCAAGTTCCAGTCTGATCTGAGTCTGAGGGCAGAAGCTCAGATGTCCCAGCTCAAAGACAGTGAGGCAGACAGAGAGAGAGAATTCTCTTCTTACTCAGCTTTATATTCTAATCAGGGTTTCAACAGATTAGATGAAGTCCATCTACTGCGGGGAGAGCAACCTGCTTTACTTAGTGTGAGGATTCAAATGCTAATCTCATCCAGAAACACACTCACAGACACTCCCAGAAGTAATGTTTAGCCAAGTGTCCAGGCACTCCATGGCCCAATGAAGTTGGCTCGGATTTCTCTTTTCCTTTTCTCCCATTCAGTGCCTGACATTACTCTCTGGGCAATGCAAACCTACCATTTACCAGGTATTTGACCTTGATCCTCAATAAGAAAGATCACAATAAGTCTAAGCGTCAGTTTCCTTGTCTGTATATGGGAATAACATCCCAGTGTCTTCCCACAGGGCTATGGAGGTTGTAAATGGGACAGTATAAGGAAATTTTTTGGCACAAAGCCCCAAACCTAGTTAGTGGGAGTTGATTTATTACTGCGAAGGAGTCTGTGTGTAACCACACATTGAGTCCCACTTAGTAAAGATCTTGTTCGATGTGATTTTTTTCCAGTTTGTTTGAACTAGAGCTTTCACAGTTGATGCGCAGAGGTCCACCAGGAAGGTATCAGCCAAAAGGTCCAGGCTCAATGTCAACAGCGCACCATGGAAGGCAGAGCTCAGGAACAGAAGGCTCAGCAGCTGGGCAATGCCTGCAGAACCTGGTGTGGGTCTCTGTCATGCCACGGAGAGGCATCCTGCACCTGCACGGCTGCATCCACCCAAGTTGTGCTCCAGGAGAGAGATCCTGCCAGCTGTCTCGCTTTTTGTAGGGCAAGCAGGAGAATGAATTTGTTAGCCAGGGAGAAACAGACTGAACTGGAGTGTCAACTTCTCAGGAAAGCTTCACACTCCGGAAGGGGGCATCGCTGAAAGTGGGCCCAACACTCATAAAAAGGAGGTGGCATGGGCCACTCAGTTAATCACAGGCAGCTCAGAAGAGCAGTCAGGCCCCCCAGAAAACAATCTTTCCTCCACAGAGAGGAAGCAAAGCAACAATTCTCCATTGACAGTGAAACCCACCTCTACCTTAACACATGAGTCCACATGAATATTAGCAGAGAGAAATGAGTCCAGAGGGGAGGGGCAGAGAGCAGCCACCTGGATATTTGTTTTTTGCTGTTATTGTCTGACAAGCAAAAAATAGTTGAGAGTATTGAGTGCAGAAATGGGACTTTAAGTCAGAATGCTGTGTTCTGGGCCTTACTATATGTGGGAAATGAAATGTAATTGTTTTCAGATTTTCCTTCCCTAAAATATTGCTCCTTCCTGGGAATGCTAAAAAATGAATGAGTGTTCGGAGTGGAAATTTTGTAGCAAACATCCTTGTTTGGTTTTTAATGCTTCTGCATTAGAAATAAATTGCCAGGAGAAAGAAAATGAGATGAGCATCCCAAAATTCATGTGTGTGAGTTGAAATCTCTATTCTTGTATTTCTTTGCTTGGGTTTTCTACCCACAGATTCACACACCCATGCATCACTCCCTCAAAATTTGGGATGCTTCTATGGAATTCTCGGTCAGTGTTTGTAAGAACAATATGCTCCTCACTCTTAAATAGGGACTCCCGTGCAATTTCTCCTTCAAGCCAAGTTTTGGTTGATGGGATGAGAATCAGATCTCTCATCAAGATTCTTTCAGTACCTTGGAGAGCGACAACTCTCCCTTCCCAGGGTCCTTACCCAGCCACAGGCTCCAGTTCACAGTGTAATTATTTTCCAGGTACAGTTGTGGAACAGGCAGGGAAGGAAGGGAATCTGAGTTCCTGGGTGTCAATCACAGAAGGAATTACTGCTGCTGTTACTGAGACTTACTAGGTATGCATTTTATTTCTCGTGCTTACAAATTAATGATGGCTAAAGGATATATTTGATGTCATTTCTCTGCTCAAAACTCTTGAGTGGCTTCCCACGCCATTCAGAAGAAAGCAAAAGTTCGGATAAGACTCTGCATAAATCCCCGACCCATCTGGTTCCATCCTTTCCACCCTCTCCCTGATCACTCTACTGTAGAAATTTTGGAATTCTTACTACTCATTCTCAGCAACACCTTCCCTGACAACACAATTTAAAATTATAC
>PISX010024363.1:0-28026 GCA_004024625.1 Mellivora capensis
TTTTGTAGCTACATGGACGGGACTGGAAGAGATTATGCTGAGTGAAATAAGTCAAGCAGAGAGAGTCAATTATCATATGGTTACACTTATTTGCAGAGCATAACAAATAACACAGAGGGCATGGGGAGATGGAGAGGAGAAGTGGGTTGAGGGAAATTGGGGGGGAGATGAACCATGAGAGACTATGGACTCTGAAAAACAACCTGAGGGTTTTGAAGGGGCGGGGGGGTGGGAGGTTGGGGGAGCCAGGTGGTGGGTATGAGGGAGGGCACGAATTGCATGGAGCACTGGGTGTGTTGTAAAACTATGGATTCTGTTACGCTGAAAAGAAATGAAATTTTTAAAAAAAAGAAAAAAAAAAAGATTCTCTCCCTCTGCCCCTCCCCCACCCCCTCACTCCCTCTCTTTCTCTCTCTTTCCCTAAAACAAAACAAAATAAAATAAAACAAAACATAAAATATACAAGGTTGATCTGAAAGCAAAACCTGGGGATCAAGCTTTACTTATTATGAATAAAGTTCAAGGAACTGGTTCAAATTATCACAAAATCAAAAACTGTGCAGATTGCTTATACAAAACATGAAATATTACAAAACAATGTGTATGGAATAATCCAATTTATTAAAGACTAGCATATACACATTCTGTCTGGCCCTCTGTTCTTACATTGTCCATCTGTCTGTCTCTTAGATATTACCCAGAAAAATAAGGAAAAGAAGTGGGTGGGATTGGGGATATTCTTTATGTTATACTTTTGCATGTCTTTGTTGACAGTTTTCGTGTAAATATAATGTATATCAAAAAGTGAAAACTTAAGCCATTAACATTTCATTTTAAACAAAACTTGTAATGATTGTTTAATAGCCCATTCTATGAATGTCTCACAATTTATGTCACTATTTCCCCATTGAAGGCCTTTAGACTTCATCTTGTTCCTTCTGGCGACCCTATTTATTATCTCTATCAGTTCTCTAATTTGGAATCTTTTTGTATCACTTTCTCTTTTATCTACTGTATTAGTTCTACAGTGCCATAAATCGCTAGGCTTACTTCAACATAAGCCAGGACACTCAGTATCTGCTAGTGAAAGAATTAATATTAATGAATAAGAAATCCTAGTATTGACCCTGAGGGAGGGCACCAATGAGAGAGAAGGCTTCAATAATAGCTTAAGTAAGTCTATGATATATAAAGATCAAGTTGGACCATAAACAAGAAACAAGAAACAAGTTGGTCCATAAACAAGAAAAAGCATTAATTTGAGTTTCATTTGTACTTACCACAAAGAATAACCATTTATCAGCTTAAGTAAAAGGGTCTGTGACTTCCCAGCTATTTTCTTTGTGTGAACATGTTAAATATGGCAGGCTTTTGAAAATAGCTACCAAAAAAGAATAAGCAATTCCTTTAACATGAATTTCCAAACTTTTATTTAGCATTTCTTTATACCAAGAAATAGGCGTCACGCAGAGGGGATAGAGACACAAATGAACAAGACATTCTTTCATCATAAGGGGCTCCTTGTCTAGCAAAGAAGATAAAAAAACAATGTGTTTTGAAAAAAAAATATGTTAGTGGATTGTTGGTACATTTTAGGCATTGTTCTACATGCTAAGGTGATCCAGGCATGTTCAACTTGATACATATCCTCAATGTCAATACATAGCTACAAGTTAAAGTAGTTCCCCTGATATGATATGATGAGAGGATCCTTTACCTTATGAAAATTAATAAAACTAAACTCATTTAAAATGGACCTGGAGAAGAAGGTGGAGCTCTCACACCCCAACATTCCTGGCAGCCCTTTGAAAAACTAATAGGAAGAGATCTATTGCACATTCTCCTCAAGAAGACACCTATACTTGACTACCCCAGTAGGAGGAGGAAAGATTTTCTCCTGGCCTGGCAACAGCCCAGCCAATGAGAGAATCTCACATCTCAGCCAATGAAAAGCCACTACACTTCAAACTTCCAGTTTACTCCAATGGGCTTTTTGTTTAAAACAATCCCTTCCAACTCCTTCCTTTCCCTTATAAAAAACCATTCCTCTCCTTTGTTCTCCAGACTTGCCTATGGTTTTGTGTAGTTTGCATGTCCTGAACTGCAATTCTCAGCTATTCCAGAATAAGCTTACTTTGCTGGTGAGATAACTGACAATTTTATTTTTAAGGTCAACAAACTTTATGGTATTTTTTCTAAAATACCATAACCTTAGGCTAATTGTGGAAAAAACAAACAAACAAAAAACATGGAAAGCAAACCCAAAATGAGGACTAATCTACAAAATACCTGGCTGGTCCTCTCCAAAAGTATTGAGTTCATGTAAACAAGAAAAATCCTGAGAAATTGTTATAGTCCAGAGAAGACCAGAGAAACAGGATGACAAAATGCAATACGGAATTCTGGATAGGTTGGAACATGGCAGTGGGGGACTTGGAAAGGCATTGTTGGAAACTCTGATGAAATCAGAGTAAAATCTGAAGCTTAGTTAATAATAAAGTACTAATGTTGGTTTCTTAGAGTTGACAGATACATCACAAAAATGCAAGAGAATAACCTCAGAGGCACCTATAAGCAATGAGGTGTATGTAGGAACTGTACTTACAACGATAAGGTTTCTAGGTTTTCTCTTCACTTCTATAAAGTTATATATATACAAAGAGACAAAGGAAGATCAGTGTAACTAATTCTACCTGGGGATGCAGGAAAAACTTCACCAATGAGACAAAATTTGAGGTGAGGCTCCAGGGTTGACTAGGGATTTGCCACCTACTGAGAGGGTACAAAGAACAAAAATAGATTAGTGAAAGACCACTGTGTGTTTGAGAGACCCACAAGAAATCACATTGTCTGCAACTTTAAGAGTTAGGGTGATCAAAGTCAATTTACACGTCAGGCCCAGAACCAAGAACCAAGAGTCCATGATAATTTTAGGGATTCATAAAGTGTCCTAATTTCGTTGAAAATAAAAAAAAACCAAAAGCACTTTTAGATCTATGAACATGTTTTAATATATATATTTTTTAATATAAATGTCTTTATAACAATGTAGTAAAAACTATTATTATTATTATTATTATTTTTAATTACAGAAGAGACCTAGGAAATTCATGATGTATCCTGGTGGTATTTACGTGTATCATTGTACATTAAGAGGCCTGCCTTTTTCTAGAATAAAAAAAGCAAACCTTTAGGTCAATGAAAATGTTTTAATATATAATTTCAACACATCTGTCTTTAAGAGTTATAAGATATGATTTTCGATATTTTGTTTTGAGGAAGGTGCCCATATCTGTGAAGTGCCAAGGACCCACAAAAGCAAGAATGTGTCTTTGATAGTATTTCATGTATACTCTTTATGGACAAGCCAGCCTGGTAATATTAAATTCAGATTGAATTAAGTAAACCTAATGAGATATTTTAGTTGGTAATGGAAATATAAATGTAACACAACTAAGTAAATCATGTTCAATTTTGAGAAATCAGATCTAACGAACATCATATATATGAAACATATAGAGAGAGCATACATGAAATATATATAAATAAAATATGAATTTTAAGAAACTTCTCTATTCTTTGCATTATCCCCCTTTTCTTTGAGGATTCTTCTAATCCTCATTTTAATTATTCTATGCCTCTTTCTTTACATAGCCACCTTAAAAATAAGGAGGTAGTTAAGGATTTAAAATTAAATGAATATGTGAGCAATTTTCTTGATTTAAACTAACTTGTATCTAATTTATTAATCAGTAAACTCTAACACACTTAAATATGTATAAGGGTTAAGAGAAGAATCTAAATTAGTTTACATAATTTAATCTTTACATTTACTTGTTCATGCGCAGAAAGCTAATACTAACCCCAGTTATGTAACTCCCTTCACTAAGGAAAATAAAGATTATGCATTCTGTGTTAATCACACATGCCCTTAAATTATGGTCTGAAAACACTGACACCTCCCAATGTATGTGTGAAGTGGAGAATTTTACCATACTGCTACTGGTTTCTGTGCTAGCTTATATAAAGCAGACTTCATTATTTTTAAATAACTTTATTTCTATCTCACTTAGAACTTCTACCTCTCCTTATTTTTCTAAAGTGAAGTACCTGGCACCTCAAAGTTGGTCCTACAAATAGAATTAGCAGATAAAAATGTGTATGGAAGGTTCTATGGGTCCTTCCATCCTCTCTAAACACACACACACACACACACACACACACACTCTTACTTCTTTTTGCTAAGGCATTGTCTCCAATTAAGATAAAAGGACTACTTATAAGGGAAAATAACCAGCCTCAATATTTTGATCCCCCCCCTTTCAGCATAAATATAGTCATGCCTTTTCTTGTAAAAATGAGAAAAGTAGGAAGAGACACTAAAGTCACCAGACACCTGAAGTTTCGTGCGAAAAAGAACAGACGGAAAATCGTAACGAGTAGCGCGAAACCTTATTCCTTTCAAAGTTTCTTTGTGACTGACCTGAAGACGATGTTAGATAATAACAGATAAGCGGCATTTTGCCAAGAAATGAGCACAATGTAAGTGCAAAACACAAGAACTCGAATCCTGGCTCAGCCACCTACTAGATTGTGCCACCTTTGGACTTGGCCTCTCGGAGCCTTGGTCCCCACTTTTGAAAATGAAAGCAATTATAATTCCTACCTAAGAATCTTACAAGGCTTAAATAGTTGAAGTAATATATACAGAAAGCTCTTTAAAAACAATACACACAAAAAAATATTATTTTGATAATGTCTACAATGTGTGTATATGTGTATATATGTATATGTACATATGTGTTACACATTTGTTCTATGAATATTCTTGAATATATGTGTATATAGATTACTTACATCCCTGTCACACATTATAAAACATCTATGCCAAAACCAAACCTGGTCACACATAACGGTGACCTGGCCTGTGACTGGCCCTCTCGATCCCTAGCTATGCCTAAGTAAGAAGAGGTAAGTGAAGTAACTGAGAAGGTACTGGGACCAGCAGATATTTGGGGTTTGTCCAGACCCTGCAGATTCTCCACTGTGCTTGGTCATCATTCTTTTCACCCCTCATTAGCCTTCCCGTCGGAAGGAAGAGCAGCTGTTTCCGAGGCTTGCATAAATCTTATAGGTTCTAAAATGTTTTCACCCGGCTCAACTTTGATACTCTACAAAATCTGTTTCTCCCTGAAAACTCTACAGAGCAAAGCACAACCACAATTCAAAGTCTAGTTTTGCATTCTGTTTGCATGTTCAGTCAACACTCAGATTGGCAAAAAAGGAGAGTCTATGCAGGCTTCCCGTTCTTGCCCTTATGAGTTAAGAGCTCTCTCTCATCCTCCCTCAACAACTGGGTGGGCTAGGAAGCGTTGATCCTATTCTATGATGACTTGTAGTCCTCCTTTTTTTTTTCATTCACAATGTTTAAGATCATTTATGCAAGTGTTCATATATTTAATGAATAATAAAAAATGAGTCCTCTAACTAGAGTCTCATTTGTGTTGTACCAAAATACATATTTGGAAATCCTAATGCCCAATGTAATGGTATCAGAAGGTGGGGTCTTGGGATGTAATTGGGACATAAGAATGGAGCCCACATGAATGGGATTAATCCTTTTATAAAAGAAACTGAACAGAGCTCCCCTTATCCTTCTCCCATGTAAGGACACAGCTAAGAGAGCCATCTATCCACCAAGAATCAGGTTCTCACCAAACACCAATTCTTCCAGCGCTTTGTTCTTGGACTTCCCAGCTCCAAAACTGTGAGAAATAAATATTGTTTACAAGCCACCCAGTCTATGGTATTTTTGTTACAGCAGCCTGACTGGACTAAGACAGGAATGAGTTCACATTTATCTAGGACAGGCGCTGAACTTCAGCAATATTTTAAACATTTGAATATCTTTTTTTGCCCTCTGGTCATTCACTTTTTTTTCTGTTGTGTGTGTGTTTTTTTTTTAATTAATTTATTTATTTTTATTTCTTTTCAGCTTAACAGTATTCATTGTTTTTGCACCAAACCCAGTGCTCCATGCAATATGTGCCACATTTTCCCCAAGACAGAAAAATGAAGGAGGAAAGAAGGGAGAGCTTTTCTATTCCACAGTTAGAGGGAAGAAATTAAGAAATGAGTGATCAAAATGACAACATTCTTATTTCCTGATCTAGAACTTAAACAAACTTGACTGATTATTTGAATCATCTGTGATCATCATTAGGACAGCTGACCCCAGTTCCTCTTTTCCTCAAAACAATATAATATCATAACCTCAAGGGGATGAGCCTGGACTTGTGTGTTAAGTTTGTTAAGATTTTTAACAAGTATCCTAGGTGATTTTCTAATCAGGCAAATTTGGGAAACTGCCCCAGTCTGAAGGATGAAGATCTGCTCAAATTTGTTGCCTGTGATGGACAATATTGACAGTATTGTATATATAGTTTTAACTGATCTGGAGCTAACAAGTTGTGTTTGCATTTCTAACAGAGGGGAAGTGGGGAAGAGGAATGAGATATCCAGGACTATTACTGAAACTCAAGTTCCTCAGTCCTGCAGACAGAGACATGGTGAATAGCAGTAGGAGCCTCTCTTGATGTCTGAGTTTAGACAGTGCCAGAAGGGAGGGACGGGCTCCACATTTTATGGTCTGTAGAGCACTCCCTCAGAGAGGCCACCCTCCACCCACATTGGACAAGAGAGAGAGAGGAACGTGGCTGTGTGTTGAGCTATTATATTCATTGTTCCCCCTCTAATACTTTGGAGAACTTCAAGAATTTCCTTAAAAGGCAAGATATTTTTAAAAAATCACTTGCTTTTGAAAAAGCAGTATCTTCCCTCATCGGACACTGAACTCTGCTGACTGAATATAGCCACAAGATTTGTGTGGAGGGGAGTAATCCTGGACAGACATCAGAAACACCATACATTTTAAGTAGGAATTTCTTGGAACAGTCACCATTATCAGCCCAAGATATTCCAGGAAGTTGCTGCCAATAGAAGTGAGAGAAACTGCTGAGAGGAAGTCCCTGGGCTCTGAGCAACTGCCAAGGGGGCGGGGAGAGGTCAAAGCTTCCAGTATGTTCACTTTGGGGCTATTGGCAGGAGCCCATGCAGAGCATAGGCACAGTTCAAAGGCACAAAGAACATCAGAGCCAGAGGGTATGAACTGGTATGATCGGGTCTCTCCCATACTATCCCCAGTAACTCTGGACATTCTGGAGGAAATGAAAAATTCAAGATAAACTCTACATAACTGCATAATTCTACACATGAGCCATCTATCATTCTTTAATGATCAGATACTTATAAAGCCCCTAGATGTTGCCATTTTCTGGATGCTGGAGATAAGGCAGTAGGAAAGGAGTTGATAGTTGCATTTTTACCATAACGGAACTTCTTCTAGACAAGCACAGGAGAGAGTGTGAGGAGAGGAATGATTTTAAGTATGGACCACGCCATAGACCTAACAAATGATTAGGAAAAAAAAAAATGAGGAACAATAAGCTGAAGGTCTTTTGGAATGAGGAAATTAGAGCAGGATGGATAGAAGACGGTGGTCAGTGAGTGGGATTCTTAAAGTAGAGGTCTAGAAGTCATGAATTTACTGTGATGAACATGGATGTGACCACAGCTGAAGAATGCAGAGTAGAAGAATTTATTGAAAGTAAGAAGGTCAAAGAATGAAGAAACCAGAATCCCAGATACATTGTTCATGTGGTTACTAAATATTGGTCCTTCACTCCACCCGAATGGGTCTGATGGTTCTAGAATTCTCAGTTACAGTCTCAATCTGGGTCTGTATACCTGAGTTCCTAGTGATGGATGTGGAAAAATTGTGTCTAAAAACAATGAGTAATAGTCTGGAAACTGTTATAAGGTTCATTAATACACACATTAGAAATGTGCAAATGCCTGCCTCATGAAATATATTCTCAATCTATCCAAAGAAAGGAGCACTGAAATTCTCACCATGGAGTGTTTGCTTTAGATAAAGATACCCTGTCTCCAGAGGACTTGTTGGAAAATAAATGGATTATGTAGCATGTGGAAGTGTGTATTAGGGTAGTAACATTCACAGGACATTAAGTCATGACAATTTAACAGATTGACTAGTTGTCACATTGTCTAGAGCAAGACTGAAGAAAATGAAGTAACTAAAAAGCACCAAGAAGGTGGCAAAAGGAGGCTGGTTAGGAATGGCAGCTCACTCCTGAGAAGTTACCTGAGAAGTCACCTGCAGGTTAGGAGGAAGCTCTGGGAGGCAGCAGGACTTGACAAGGAGTGCATGGGAGGTAACACATCTTGGAGCATGAGATTTAAGTGAAAGACTATATGTCAAACATCTGGTGCACATTAGGTGGTAAATATCAGCTCTCTTGCTCACCTGCTTTTCTTGCATAGAATGCATATTTGTGTTCCAAGATGATTTTACACACACACACACACACACACACACACGAATGTTGCTCTGAAAACATAGACAAAAGAATCCATATCATTCATTGCTATGCATGTAACTATTCATCTTGGTCTGTATTAATAATTTGGCTTCTTTTTCAAAGCTCTTTTGTCTTCAAATAAGATATTTTGCAGCAGTGTGTTTCAGGGAAGGAAACTTAAACAAATGAGAAAATAGTGCATGATTATATTTAAAGATTTCTTCATTTATTTTAGAGAAAGAGGCAGCAGAAACAGGAGGGGCAAGGGAAAAGAGGAGAGAATCTCAAGCATACTTGGTGTGAGTGCGGACGGAGACATGGGGCTGGATCTTACGACCCTGAGATCATGACCTGAGATGATACCAAGAGTCAGTCGCTTAACCAACTGTGCCACCCAGGTGCCCCTGCTTGATTCCATTTATATAAAATTCTAAAACAACTGAAGCCAGTCTATGATGGAAATAATCAGAACTGCAGTTACTCTGAGGTGGGAATAAAGAATGAATAGAAAAGAGCACAGGGCAACTTCCTGAGATGGTGGTAATGTCTACATCTTGGTAAGGTTTAGGTTGTAAAATTCAGTCAATGAGCATTTGAGATTTAGATTTGTCAATTTCTTTGTGTATAAATCCAAAGAAAAACTGTAAACAAATATTCAACTGTAGTTGCTGGTATACATGCTCAAGTTGTTAGGAGGAAATTAACATAAGCAACTTACTTTGAAATGCATCCCAAAGGAAGATGGATAGAAAGGTGTATAAATATGTGATAAAATAATGGTAGTAGAAGTTTATTGGTAAAATCCAGGTGGTGGATATAAAAGTGTCCACTGTAAAATACTTTTAACTTTTCTGGGTACTTGTACATTTCCATGATAAAATAGGAAGTGTATAATACAACATGTTACATATAATATAATATATAATATATATTACGGTGTGTGTGTTTGTATGTATATAGATCGATAGATAAAGTAATCTCTCACTTGAACTTTCCTGGTTTATATCCTGGTTTTTGAGCAAAAGGTTGAAATTATCTCTTTATAATGTTTCGTGATGAACATTTTAGAAATGCATACATTTGAGTTGAAGCAAATACATTTTCATCAATAGAGAAGCATGCATTCAGCCCTTAGGTAGTATGTGTGAAAAAACGCTTAATATTTCTTGTCACTTCTTGATAGCTGTCAGCTCCACATCCCAGGTGGTCAGCAAACTGTAATTTCCAGGGCTCTCTGACTGAGGATATAGAGAATTATACACCTGACCTCACAGAAATATTATAGAAACTGCCTTCCTTAAAACACTAAGACTAGGAAGACCAATATTTTAGTTGTTTAGGTGGTCAGGCTCCCACAAATACATTTTTATAAATATGGAAATCCTTCTCCATCCAGTGTGTACACCAACGAGTGTTGTATTAAAAATATTCAAAATATTCCATGTAATAATCTCAGTTCCCAAAAGTTTTTTTAATTGACCCTCCCTAACTTGTAAAGGTAAAGAGAAAAGAAACGATGTATGACGCCAGTGTAGAGTTCATAACTCCTTATTACTGGAAATGTACCTTTCTCTCTCCCTTTCCCTTGTTTTTCTCCTTATTTCTCCCAGTCTTTTACTTTGGGATTGTGCCAAGGCTCAGTTCTGGGGTGTCTTCCTTTTCCTACTTATAGGCACATGTAATTTCCTAACATCTTAATGTCATCAAAGTGCTGATGGTCAACATAGATCTTTTTAGCCCAGACCTCTCTCCTGATTTCCAGATATGTATACTCAGCTGTCTCCTTGGTGGATCCAAGTAGACTTAATATGTGAAACTAAGCTCCCGCTCTGCCCCCCAAAATCTGCTTCTGCTAAGGTTTCTTCCACATTTATAGTAACTGCAACTGAAGACTCCCAGATGCTCAGACAGAAACCTGTCTGTGGAGCAGTTTGGTCTTGCCTGGTCTTTTGAAAACTACATACATCAGGGTTGGGGAGGGGGGCAGTGGTTGTGCCTGGGTGACCTCAGTTGGTTAAGCATCTGACTTTGGCTCGGGTCATGATATCAGGGTCCTGGGATCAAGCCCCACATTGGGCTTTCTGCTCGGCAGGAAGGCTGTTTCTCCCTCTCCTTCTGCTACTAGCCCCCCCTCCCCACTTGTGCTTTTTCTCTCTCTCAAATAAATAAAATCTTTAAAAAAACAAACAAACAAACAAACACTACACGCATGGGTTTCCTCCCTCCCAGGGCTTCCTACCACCTTTTCTGCTCTATTTTTCTCCATAACACTTGACATCATCTAACTCATTACCTATGAATGTACCTATTTTCTGCTTCCACTGCCACATTAGAGTACAAGGTTCACGAGGGCAAGCATTTTTGCCTATTTCATTCCCTGCTATAAATCTATGGATTGAGAACTTTACTTTACAAACAAGATATCATTTTAAATTTGTCAAGAATAATCAAGTGGTACCTGGGTGGCTCAGTCAGTTAGGCATATGCCTTGGGCTCAGGTCATGATCCCAGGGTTGTACCAGGAAGCTTGCTCCTCCCTCCCACTTGTGCTCTCTCTCACTCTCAAATAAATAAATAAAATCTTAAAAGAAAAAGAATAATCAAAAATAGGATGGAAGACCACAAATGTCTTTCTATTTCAACCCAGTCAAATCTATCCTAATAACTTAGTTTAGTACCACCCTATTCGGAATAAGAAAAGACCAAGAAGAGAAGGTTATTCACACACTTTCCTTAACTCCATATCTTTCTTTATTTTTTTGTTGTTGATACCACTGGTAACAGTTTATCTTGTTTATCTATCCAAAGGAATATCAGGCCTCTCTTTCCCTTCATTCAAACCTCAAGTGATCATAGGCAACTCCAAATTCTCCAGACTTTGCCACTGTCTGAAACTGATCTAACCCAATTGGATGGTCAGAATCTTTGGTAAATATCAGTAGCTTTCTATGGAAAAGGGAATTCATAGCAACACACCTGATTCTCACAACCCTACCAGATGGTGTTTGACAATGAAAACAAGTCTCATGCAACATAAGTGTATAATAACCCCAATAGAGAGACTTTTATTAGCAAGAAGGCCCAGCCCTGAACCCTGCTTTCATCCAGAAAAGGTCTCTTTCATTGATGACACATCAACTCGCAGCTTATATGAAGGCTCATCTAACTGGCCTTAGCAGGCATTTGTGTCTATGGCTTTTATCATTGTAGCTTTTAGCACTATACTATAGTTAACAGTATGCAGAGAAGTCTGGGTTGGAATCTTAACCCTTCCAAGTGCTATTTCTGGGACCTTAGGCAAGTTCTTAACCTTTCTCTGTTCTAGTTTTCACACTGATAATTGTGGGGAGAATGACAGTAACAACTACCTCAAGGTACTCTTTTGAGAACTACCTGAGGTAATGCACTTAGAATGTTCTCACTGTGTTAATACCTATTGAGCTTTTATGATATGCCAAGCACTGCATTAAGCAATTTACATGCATTACTGTCCTTATAAGGTAAATATTATCATCTTCATTATATGCATAAGGAATTGGAGACTTAAAATTTGTACTATTTTGCCAAAGTTTCCGTAATTAGTAAATAGTGGAGCCAAGATTTGAACCCAAACAGTCTGACATCAGAGCTCAATTCTTAATCAATAAGGTATGCTGAGCCCTCAGTCAATTTCACTTAGTTTTAACAGAGTTGGATGATATTATTCAATCCCTCGTGTATTTCCCAGACAACGTGTGACTTTGATTTTCTAATAGTTCTCTCTGCTCATCAGTAGCTGCTTTTTTATATGAGCCAACCTGCAGTCATTGTTTTATTTGCACGCTTTGCTCTGTTTACAACCGCTGAACCCAAAATTTCCATCTTATTCTCAAAATCATCATTTTTTCTCTATGAGTTCTTTCTTTAAGATCTAGGAAGTGAGGAAACATGTGCATTTAGGTATCAGGACTGCCTTAAGGCACAATGTTTTCAAATAGTCTTCAGACTCAGAAAGGTTTCTCCGATAGAACATGCCAACTCTCTATTCTTCAAGTCTCTTAAACAAAGATTCAAGGAAGCAATCCTACCGAGTCATGCAGACGTTGGGCCCAGTAGCAGGAAAGAAAGCTTGCTATCAGGCAAAAGTCTGGAATTGAACTTCCACAGTGGCAGAGCTGAGAGTAGAAAAGAATATTTTAAAATAAAATGGGTATCATAACCCGAATAAGCTTGAAAACTCTAGCTCAAAGATTCTATAGTCTCATTACACAAGGAACTTAGTGTTCTCTTTGTCATCTCCAAATTTTTTCAAAAATGTCATGTTTACATAGTTTAAGGAAAATATTCCCCCAATGATTTATACCTGTGCAATCAACAACTTTATATCCGGAAAGACAAAAACCTTCCATTTTATTTACAAACCCAACTGTTTATAAATCAGAGCTCTCATGCTGCATGTTCCTTACAAGGTTGAAGGGCCTGTTTCTGTCTAACTTATGGACCATCTGACTTACCTCTTAGAATATCTTTTGCTTCCTAATGGCAACTTCAGTTTTCTTGGTAGAACCCATCTGTGAGGCTTATTCCAGCTTCTTCTCTATTTACAGATTTCAGACTGGCCTATCCTAAATTCACACTGGAAGTGAGAATTCCCACTGTGTTACAAAGTCGCCTTCCATATGAGTTTCTTCCAGTATCTAGGTGCTTTGCTTAGGAATTCTCTGGGAACCAAAAATGACATAGAAGTCCACCTTCTACATAAAAAAAAACATGTTATTTTGGTTACTCCCAGATACTAAAGGTCACTCAAGGACAAAACAGGGAAAAATGTATAGCAAGTTTTTCCTTGTCTTCAAAATTAGGGATTATCTTGTCCTTCAGCCTAGGAACATTGAAGGGAAAAGGTAGAATCACAGAGCAGAGCAGCAAAGGTGCCTCAGGAGACCCTGTGATGTGTTTGCCCTTCAGGTAAGCAAACTAGTTTCCCTGAAACGCAAGAGATGAACAGGCTTGTTGAAAGTTACATGGGCATTACACAGTCGAGGTGAATTTGAACCTGCATCTCCTGGCTCTTAATATCTTCTGGCTCATCACTTATTTTCCCCCTCCACATTATGCCCATGTGACAGATTTCACACTCCCTTTAGCATATGATCTCTCCAAAGTGATATAAATCAATCACTTGCAATATCTATCCCTATGTCATCCATGTCAGTAAATCCTTTACTACATCGTTAAATACTGGCACTTTTTCTGCCTTTAATTGGTAGTGACTTCCAACTGCTTATGGACATTTACAAGAAAAAGCTTTCCATTGCTACCCTCTGAAATCACAAATTTAAAAAATGTTTTGTTGCTAAAATATTTTTGAGACCGTCAACATTCAAAAAATCATTTTAGGGTGATTGGGAGACAAAAGACTGTAATCCTCAAAGAACAGGTTCAAAGTTCATGAAGTCCTTTAAATGGCTCTGAGAATTCCTTCTGCCCATATTTTATTGGTGATCTTGGAGGCAGATTTGTTTCTTTACTTCAGCCGGCTTATTGCTATTCTGGGTTAACATACAGGTGATATAAACTAATGTCTACGTTCCCAGTGAAATAGACTGGAGATGTATACGTATAAAATTTTTCAGTATATACTTTGATTTTCATCTAGGGATATTACCATTATTACTGTCATCATCATCATCATCATCTTTATTATGTTTAGGGGAATTTTGTAACTTACAACAAAGTACACATAAAAAGTTTCAGAAATGAAAAGGGAGAAATGATATGTTTTTATATTTCTAAAAATAAAGTTTTACTGTTAGACAAAGTGCCTTAGGCCGTTTGTATACTCTTTCCACTTTGTTTCTTTTTCTTATGTGTATTATTTATTCTTTATATGAAACCTAAGTTCTTTCTTTATTTTCAAAGTCTGTAAGGTTTAAAATATTTCCACATATGCTTACTTTTTAACTCAACATCTAAAATCTATACCATCCACTTTAGTTTTCTAACACAGAAGTTATACCTACGAAAAAACCATTTTACATTTTTTACTGCTTTAAATATTCTCCTTTTATTACGGTTTTTGATATATGGTTAATATTTGACTCAAAATACTTAATATTCTGTCTTGACCTTGCTTTTTATGAGTTCAAACAAATATGTGATTATTCTATTTTTACAAGGATGTTTTGCACTATCCAGAATAAAGTGCAATTATAATGATAAAAGTATTGAACTTTCACTTCAGTTTCATAGTCAAAATACCTCTCATGACATCCTGACACATTTGAACAAATAAAGGTTAGAAATACAAGTGTATATCCAACAATAACTTCTGGACTCATCATGAAAAAATCAAGCATGGAAGACCTGAGAGCTAGGAAGCCTATGTTCCAATCATTGTTGGGGTTTTATATTATGTTAATATTTCTTCTAAAATTCTCAAAAACCACCCATGGCCTCCACTTTCTACTCTCTCAGATGCTGATGATAATGCTTGCCCTAATCCTCACAGAATTTGTAAATTTAATTTATTAAGCACTGCTGATATTTCTGGATTCTTTTTTGCATTCATCCAAATATATATTAATCACAAGTAGGTTGTGTTCTCTCTGCATCATAGAGGAAGTGACAGAGCTTCAGAGAAGTTAGTTTTATTGGTAAGTGGCAAAATCAGGGCTTTCCTTGATTGATTATAAATCCTGGTCCAGCTTATAGTGAAGGGAAAAGAAAACACCAGTATTTTTGGCTTTATCTTTTTTTTAGTCTTACCAAAAAAATAAAGTTTCCTGAATATGAATAGGCATTTTCTGAAAGTATTCCTCATACATTGAAAGACATTGGCCCGCATTTGAACATCAGTAGGTACTTCTTATCCTACAGTTCCATGTTCTGACATAATTTTGAAGGATCAAAATTTACCGTGCAACTGAGTGAGCATGTCAAACGCACATCTTCTCAAGGAAGAATTTCTGTTCAATATCCATGCATTATGCACTAAACATTTACTCCATACCTACTATGCCCAATGCATTCTGGAGCTGTTTGAGACATGATCTTAAGATGGAAATTTTGAAAACTAGAATGTTCCATAATGATCATTTAGCTTAACTGTTTTATTCAACAAATGACAAACCTGTTTTTTAACGTCATTTATTCAAAGTCTTCCACATTCTAAGTCTCCTACATCTACATCAGAAGGGCTGCACAGGAAAAGTCTACCTATTTTCAAAATCTTTGTTGTTTAATACATCTCCTTTATAACTTAAACTCCAGCAGGCCACCATAAATATGTTCAATTCAAAGGTAAAGAATCTTGTATTCAGCCAGGTGTTTTTTCATGTAGGAAGGCCACAGAGAGGCATTTTTAGACACTCAGTTGTAGAAGGAACATCTTTCTTAAGACATAATTTTCCTTATACAAATGCTTAAGGACATTAGTAAACCTAAGAAAACATGAATGACCACTTTCCTTTTTTATTTTATTTATTTATGCCCTTACTATTTTACTATCCATAGTGTTTAAAAAAAAAATACCAATCACATGCAATCAACATTGCCCATGCTTTATGGGGAGACACGTTCTCCACTAATGCACACTACTTTCACATTGCCCAGTTGCCCTCCTATGCAGTTCCTTGGTTTGTGTATTATCATATGTAAAAAGAATATATAATCACATAGTGCCCATAATTAATGAGGTATTGGCCTCTTACCAAAAATGGACAGGGGCTACGCTTAATTCTCTGTCTTATACAAAAGCTTCTTTCTTAGACTTAGAGCTGAAATATCAAACTTTTGTTAAAAAGCCAAATTACTGGGGCACCTGGGTGCCTCAGTCATTAAGTGTGTGCCTTTGGGTCAGGTCATGATCTCAGGGTCCTGGGATAGAGCCCCAAATAATCAGTAGGGCTCCCTGCTCAGCTCAGCGTGGAGTCTGCCTCTCCCTCTACCCCTCCCCCCATTCATCTGCTCTCTCTCTCTCTCTCAAAAAATAAAATCCTTTAAAGAAGATGTATATATATACAATGGAATACTATGCAGCCATCAAAAGAAATGAAATCTTGCCATTTGCAACGACATGGTTGGAACTAGAGGGTATTATGCTTAGCGAAATAAGTTAATCAGAGAAAGACAACTATCATATGCTCTCCCTGATATGAGGAAGTTGAGAGGCAATGTGGGGGTTTGGGGGGTAGGAAAAGAATAAATGAAACAAGATGGGATCGGGAGGGAGACAAGCCATAAGAGACTCTTAATCTCACAAAACAAACTGAGGGTTGCTGGGGGGAGGAGGTTCAGGAGAGGGTGGTGGGGTTATTGGGGGGGTATGTGCTATGGTGAGTGCTGTGAAGTGTGTAAACCTGGTGATTCACAGACCTGTACCCCTGGGCCTAATAATACATTATATGTTAATAAAAAAATTTTTAAATTACAAAAAAATCCTTAGCAAAAACCAAATATTTTTTGGGAAAATTATCCTTGTTTGAAAGTTAAATACATTTCTTTAAAAGTTAAAGATAATCAGTAACAAGTTTGTTATATTTTTAAGATTTTATTTCTTTATTTCATAGACAGAGACCACAAGTAGGCAGAGAGGCAGGCAGAGAGAGAAGAGGAAGCAGGCTCCCTGCTGAGCAGAGAGGCCGATGCAGGGCTGGATCCCAGGATCCTGGGATCATGACCTGAGCCAAAGGCAGAAGCTTTAACCCACTGAACCACCCAGGCGCCCCCAATAGCTATTTTTATTGTATGCTCTTTTGAGTTTTGTTTTTACATCTTTTGACATTTGAAGACAGCACCCAGCAAACGGGCGGTAGCTTTGAAACACACTGCTGTTCCTTTATGTTTTAACATTTTACTTATTGCTCACCAATAAGCTCACCGCTTCCATTATACTTAATCCTGTCTTGCATATGGCTCCATTATGACCAACATGATTTCATCCTCTTCATTTCCTGAAATGCAGAGCTACTTGTATTAGATATCCCCATTTTTAAAGAAATGGGGCATTCTGGAATCATTAAATGACTGATGGAAACTTAAAAATTTCATTAGTGGCAAAGTTCAGATCAGATAGAATTCTCTTGCTTCCATAATTAATATCCCACCTGCTCATGAGATGAGCCTTTTATTCCCCTTCATTTCCACCCTTAAATCTCCCTTTCTGTAGACAATCTTATTTGGGTCATTATCTTTATCTTACCTTTATCATTGATTCTGCTTGTTCTAGGGAGGGTGGAAGCACAGTCTAAAAAAGGAGAAAATCCTGTGTCTTGCACAGATGCAAAATAATCCCATCCAAAAGATTTTACTGAATTCATTAGTTAATAGAGAATCAGTGCGATGTTAGGGCTGATTCAGAGTGCATTTGAGAAGCTGGGTTTTTTTTTTAGGATGGTTAAGATTCCCAGATTAGATATAGAACTGGTACATGTCCCACAGGGCCGCAAACTGTTGGGCTGATCTATTCCATCACAAGTTATGTCTATGTCCACTTGCCAAAATTTTGCAAGTTATTGTTCAGCTGCACTAAGTCTGGGGCCTTTTGGCAAGAGTAAACAGCAGGTTAAACTGTCTAAACAATCCCCAGGTAGCCTTCGCCTCCATGAGACACTTAAAGCACATGCCACGTATCCTTTTTGCTTCACATACTTTTTCTGCCAGAAGGAATTTCAAAGAGACACAGTTAACTCTCAAAATGTAGGAACACAGTTTTGTGTATGGTCATGAAAGTAGACGTCTCTAATCTGAAACTAATGCTGTGCATTTCCAGCTCAAATTCCCCCCATCCTTCTGGTCAATTCCTTTCAGAATCTGTAAAAATAGGGCAGGCAAACTGGCTGAACAAAAGTCATTATTGGATTTTGCAGAAATGTCATTGGAATGAACTTGAAAATATATGTAGCTGATAAATCACACCTTCTCTGTAAAACATTAAGATGCAGAAGAAACACGTGGGGAAACTTGGTCTCTGTCAACAAAGAGGGATATTTCCCTTAGAAAGCTCACAGGAGGAGTAGCAGTCTTAACTACACGTGAATACTTCGGGCAAGAGGGGGCTTTCTTTAAAGCCCAAAAGATGGCTTAAGACTCTTTATAATCATTTGTATTTCTCTGATAAAGTTCAATTCCAAGAAAACTTAGAGGTAATTGCTTCCACATTTGAAATTTGTGTAATGAATTGCTGATTGAAATTCAATGACTTTCGCATGTCTGATTTTTTTTTCCCATGCCAGTTTCTTTGAAGATATATTGATGTTGAGAAAATGATTCAAAGCTTTGAATGCAATTCAACATAGTATATGCAATTTTCAGTTCATTGAAGCAGAATTGAGCTCAAATATGTGGATCGGTGTTTGTGCCTATAGGCAGGGGACGGTCTTCTGTTCTCTTTCAGGTTTTAATGTACAAAGTGGTTTGATTACTTAGAAGCATTCCTTGTCATCAGCTTTGAAGATAAATGAAATCAGAAATAATTGTTCAAATTATTGGAAACTTTCTTTTTCACAACTTCTGATAAAGAACTTGACTTTTTAATGGACATCATCAGAGGAAGAGAGAATACTGGGATTCTTTGTGCAAAATGTGGGAAATATATTTGTAAACAACCCCCCCAATAGTTCAAAATACGTGTAAAAATATATATGTGGACATATGTGAAAAGTTTTATTCATAGTAAAAAGAGTCTGAGAGAAAAACCCTCAATGACCTTTCTACAGTCTTGCAGAAAAATGCCATGAGTGGGTGAAGAGGAATATGAATATTATATAGTAAAATATTAGTAGAAACACCAGCCTCATTACTAAACCCCTCAAATGGAGGGTTGTGATTTCCCAACAATCTTCTGCTCACTTCCAAATTACCCACCCAGACTCCCACCTGCCTTGCTCCTCCCTCAGTCTTTCTCGATCTTTGTTTCTCCTTCCAACAGTTCTCAGTGTGCTGGTTACCCATGTACACAATGAGGCTAAGAGCCAGAGGAAGGGGAGTTGCTGGTGGGTGGCATTAGGTCACCCCTTAAAGAAAGGAGGAGAGAGAGTTATTATTAAATTATGTATTGTATTATACTGTATTATACTATACTATATTTTTCTCCCTGTCACCCATGGAATCATTTCAAGTCCATTTATTCTTTCTTTTTTTTTTTCCTCATGACCATTACAACAGGAGGAATCAGAAAATTGAAATTACTTTCCTCCATGTTTTCCACTTTAGTAATTATGAATTATCCTTACTTCCTCCCATGCTATGTGTTGTCTTGTGGCCCCTGTCTCCATTCACACTACTTTTCGTGCCTAGAAAACCTTTCTATTTTTTTTTTCTTGCACCTAGCTATTTCAAACCTATTCTTCAAGCCTTTAAGTTACTTCCTCCAGAAGCCTGCTTTGGTTCCAGCTTTCTGCCTGTTCTGGATTCTTGCATAGTTAAGTAAATTAAGACCCATTTGGGGGTTTTGAGAGTATGGCCAATGGTCTCTACAAAAAATAAACAATAGCGTTTTGTTAAAATTAATTAATGACAATGCAAACACCACCACATTCTGTCATTATCAGTTATAGCCAAAGTTTAAAAAAAAAAAGATACACGCCTTCTAACATTATTCATAATAAAAAACAAAACCATAAGATAGAGAAAAGAACATGGGCCATGTGTGTTGTCTTGATTCTATTCAGCTCCATCGTTGGCCAACTGCATGACCCTAAGGGCATATGCAGCATCATTACCATTTTTTTCAACTTTTCGATAGGGAAAGTAATACACATCATATAGAATGGCTGTAGAGAGTAAACGCAACACCACCTATAAAGCAAATTACTCTTTTCTTGACACAGGCAGGGTATCAGATAAAAATTGCTTCCTCCCGTGACACCAATGTTAGAAGGGGTTTCAGTAGCTGTCTAGATCACGCTGAAGTAATACATCCATTTAAAGAAATACTTCTCCAATTCCGATTTAAAAAAAAATTATCAGCAATATGGCATTGTTCAGGGGGAAAAAAGCCCAATTGTCATCCTGAATGTTTTCCCTCTCCAGCCATTTGTCCGTTATTGTGCAGATGCCACTGCCGTGACCTTCGTGGGGTTATCCTTGACCTACAGTTACACATCCGCATCTTCAGTAGGATGCTAAAATAATAAAAGCAAAAATGGGATTTTCTTCCAAGGGACCTAATTTCAATAAAAGTGTATCCAGGGTTTTATATCCGAATCCTGTCATCTGCAATCGCCTTTATTTCCTTAATGACTGTCTGGAGTGCCCTCAGCCGTCCCCATGGTGCCATAGCATTTCCTCGCTGGCTCACACAGGGGACCTTTATTTCTGAATCACTCATCAAGGAGTTAACTAAATACAACCCAATGTGTTTGTGACACTTTGAAGTAAATGTTTATCCTGTTATATGCCAGCTGTCCAAGCAGATATTTGCCTCAAATTAATTTCAGTGACAATGTTAGGTTTGGATTTATGTTATTTTTCCTGGAATTTACTTATATAATTCAATATTTATTAGAATGAAAAGAAGGGTGACCGAAGCACTTATTTTTTTATAGATGTCTCTCAGTCTCCTTCGAAGATAAAAAAAAAAAAAAAACCACTCTCACTTACTCCTCTGTAAATATTCTAATTTAAATTTTTATTGGCAAGAAAATTTTCCAGGCAATTTTCTTGTTAATCCATTAATGAATATGCCTCTGACAGATGGAGCTTTTCTTGTAATTAATGTTATTTTTGCCTACAAATAATATCAAGCCTTTTCACAAAGCAGAATGTTCTTGTTGCCTACTCGGGCTACTACTCCCATGACTTCATTTCATTACCAGATTTCTTAGAAGAGTAATTTCCAGTCTCTTCCTTGCCCTTGGATCCCATCTTCAGCCTAAAGATGTTTTACCTTCATCTAGGTTAACTGCACATGGGATCCAGAAGGATTTGTAGGATTAAGGAAAAGGCTCCCAGTTGCTTTCGCATGAAATAATAATACATTTCAAAGAGAGATAAGTGTGTGGCTCTTCTCCCAATCCTGGAACGTTCCTGCCCTGAATCAGGCATCCCTCACACCACACTTCTCACAAATGTCCTACTGATGTCTAAGGAAATCTCTCACAGCCCCTGTGGGCACCAGATAAATGAAGAGAAATGTATTCTTCTCTCCTTTTCTTTTTCATTGTGAAACATTTCAAGCATACAGAAAATGTATAGACAAATCAAAGAAGGACTGAAATGCTTACAGTCTGGCTTTATTCAATCTTCCAATCATCCTTATTTTATTTTATTTTTCAAGGAACTAACACGTCCAACATAGACGCAGCCCTCCGTGTTCATTTGCTAGATGCATTCCCCTCCCTTCACCCCCATGCTCTGCTTCCTGAATTTGGTGAGTATTTGGCTTCTGTGTTTCATGTGTGTTCAATGTAAAGATAAATATATATATATATATATGCAGTTATTTTGTATGTTTCAAAATGTTATATAAATTGTATGATTCTAAAGGCATCATTTTATTTAGATTTATCCACATACCTCATTTCAAATGCTATACAGTATTTTATGGTATGAAAACACTGGAACTCACATGCCCCTTCTCATGTTGCTAGGGACTTGGTAACTTCATATTTCTGTTATACTAACAATGCTGTAGTGAACTTTTTGTTCATGTCTCCATGCATGCGGCATGTGAGGATTTTTCTGGGTTATATTCCTAGAAAGAAGATTTCTACCATACATTATGCACAACTACAGTTTCAAAGAATGAAGGAATTCTTGAGAGCAGTTGTATGAATTTCCCCCAGTCCCCGCAAAATATTTGAATTCTGGCTTCCTCAACTACAAATCTGATTGTCCAATTTTTCTGGTTTTTTTTTTCAATTTTATGTTTTTGATCTGGTAGTGAATTATATTTGCAGTTATAATTTCTCTGATTATTAATGATGGTCAGCATTTTTATTATTAATTGATTTTAATTTCCTTCATATCCTTTGTCCATTTTTCCAGAAGTTTCTTTAAATATTGATTTTTAGGATGCCTTGATATGATCTGAGTACTAATTCTAGTCAGAGGCTCTTCTGTTTTTCTCTTGCCCTTGGGAAAATTGCCACTATTGGGAGTGGCAACAAAAATAGTACATTTTGTCCTATTTTCCCTGTTTCTCTTCACTGTTTCTGCTATTTATTAAGGGAAGTGGACATGGGCAGAGAGATGATGATTAGTAAAATCACCCACTGGTATTTACTAGCCTTGTCTTTTCCTTCTTTCTGATCCCTGAAAATTATGAATATTCCAAAGTCATGTAATACCCTTTTAGCTGAATGTAGTCATTAAAAATGTCTGAAAAGCTCTTAAGTGAACAAACTCTCTTTTCCCCACTACACCAAAGAATCAGAAAATGATATAGCGGGTGCCTGGGTGGCTCAGTTGGTTAAGCGACTGTCTTCCACTCAGGTCATGATCCTGGAGTCCTGGGATCAAGTCCTGTATTGGGCTCCCTGCTCAGTGGGAAGTCTGCTTCTCCCTCTGACCCTCTCCCCTCTCATGCTCTGTCTCTCTCTCAAATAAATAGATAAATCTTTTTAAAACAGTAATATAACAAGAAAGGACCTTAGAGTTCATTTAGACTGAATGAGTTTGAGTTGAGTTTGTTTCAATAAACCAAATTCCTAATCTGCCTTCTCCCTTTACACTCCACCACTTCTCTCTGTTTTTCTTGGTAGTACTTATAGCTCTAATTATTCAAAATTCACTCATTATTTTATATATATTAAATCTTCTTGGCTCTTTTCTGCCTCTCCCACTGTAATGCAAACTTTTGAGGACAAGACACTATCTTGTTTGATGCTGAATTCCCCACAACAAAGAATATCAGTAGATGCTCACCACATATGTTTTTTATGGATTGACTGCCTACTATGTGCCAGATACAATAATAAAAAGCTCTTGCCCTTAAAGAATTACTAGTAACTGGTCTACATTCACAGTTAGTTACAGTTTGAAGACAAGAGTTTAGTGCTCTTATGCCCATATTTAAGAGAGGTGCCACAGTGAAGGAACAAAGGCAAGAGTATATAAATGGCAGAGGGTTGGGGAAGTAGGACAAAGTATTAAATGCTCTACATGTATTCATAAATTAACAATGCTGAGACATTCAAGATCAGAATTTGTGGATCGCATTAGGACGGGATATAGGTAGAAGTAGATTTTCAATTGAAGATGGCCCACTGGGGTGAGCCTAAGTGATGGCTTCACAAGCACAAGTAAAATTTGCAAAAGTTGATCAGTTCAGACCAATGCCTCTTTCCCCTCCTCCCTGTCACATTACCCCTCCTCTTGGTAAATTGGTAGAAACACAGGATTTCTTGGAATCTACTAGGAAATGTTGAGTTCTGGATTTTTTTCACTCATGCAAGATTTTTATCAGGTTTGTCTACACTTTAGTATATTGCTCTGAAGTAGAGGAAAGATTTCCACAGATACAGTTTTCTGTGCCCCCTTACCCGACATGCATGCAGCCTTGACAGATCTCATCAGAGCCCCACAATGACCATGTCTGTGAGTCTCATCGTTTCAACTGGGATTTAAATTCTGGCCCCAAACAAGAAAACTTGGAATGCCTGAAGTCATCCAGTTTATCCACAGAAGAAACATGATACATGTCTTCCTAGATGTGATACCAATCTCAAAAATTTATGTGGCAACACCAACAAGGAATTGTGAAACTAAAATAATCTTTTTCCAACCATTAAAAATTAAAGTCAAAGATAAACTCTTCTGGAAAAAGTACCCAACTATATTTCTAATGTCTCTGTAGAAAAATGATGATAGAGAAGTACTATCTTAGGAAGCCACAAATGGATCCCAGCTGAAAAAATATATAGAAAAAAGTATTATGAGTGTTTCAGAGGGATATATGAGAAAATGAGAGTGCTGACCTTCTGGTTTTCTGATGTTTGTTATACTCAGGTTTGTTTGTTGTTGGCTTTTTAATTTGTAACTTCTCATATTAATTAAATATTTACCTTTAAGCTAATTCTTTTTTGTAATTTGCAATCTTTTCCTTTTTAAGACTCCTCCCTCCCCTACCCTGAGCCTCTGCCACCCCTAGGTGGTCACCTGCTTGGTCAGAGCTGTACCCACTGCATTCTGTCCTCAGCCTGAGGGAAGGGAATTAGGCAGTCTGGTGGCTTAAGGGTACAGCCCAGAAGTAGAATATGTTAGTTCTAATCTCATGCCACTGAAAGAAAGAAATTTCTCCAAATTGTTCTGGGAATGTAATCTTTTCCATAAGATCATATTCTCAGCTATGATTCTTACCATGAGAAGGATTTTGATAGATAATTAGCATCCTCCCCTATATATGGCCCATTAGAAAGGGATGACAGAGACCATCTCCTTGATGTCCTAACCTTTTTCCTGCCACATTTCATATCCCACAGAGGGATACATCTTAACACAGTCAGACAAGTGCACATCCAGCCTATATTCCCTGTGCTGTGGCCTTTAGCCCTGTGACTTATGCACTGGATAATGAGAAGCCTGTATCTCCCCTTCCTCTTCATTCATTTTGTCCATCTCCCTCCCTTCCCTCTGGCAGTTATCACTTTGTTCTCTGTATTTATAAGTCTGTTTCTGAGTTTTGTTTGTGTATTCATTGATTTGTTTTTCAGATCCCACATATGAATGAAATCATATACTACATGTAAATCTTTTTCATAAGTAAAATGTGATACCATGAAACTTGCTCCCTGACCAAGTTCTGTTTCTGAGTATAGAGTTCCTTCAAATATTTCTCATGAGGTGGCTCTAGATTTGTTACTTCTATGGATAGTCAACTCCTTTCTGAATAGAATTCGTTCTTTCAGTCCCCCTCTTGAAATGTGAATGTGGTCTGAGAGTATGTACACAGAGGATAGCTGCCCCATGCTGGATGCTTTTTTTCTCTTTACATTGCCCAAGCGTTTGTTTTTTGTTTTGTTTTGTTTTGTTTTGTCAACCCTCATCACTGTAAGTTCTTTCTAAGATTGTAGGAGCAACTGAAGTGCTATGATCTTTCTTCAAAAAAATTCAGGTGAGCTGGCATCCCCACCATAAGGAAATTACCATTAGCCCAAGTGCAATAGCTGACATATAGTCTTGTTAAATTTCACTTTACCAGATTTGGCATATTCTTCCATCATGCCAATATGTTTTCATGTCAGGATTCAGAAACCAAGGACATTAAATCTCAGATGAAGAACGATATAATTGTACTAAATTTCTCCATATTCTGACTTCACCGTGTTGCCTTCTCTGGCATTTACTATCAGTATTCCACTCCTGCACCAAACAACCGTGAGGGCACAGAAGACCTGAACAGCATATCAACCAGCTAGCCTTCACAAATACCTACAAAACACTCCAGCCAACAACACACTCCTCTCAAGTAGACCTGAGACATTCTCCAGGCAAATATTAGGCAATAAAACAACTCTGGATTTATTTCAAATGCCAGAAATTATACAAAGCGTATTCTCTGACCATATTAGAATAAAATTAGAAATCAACGATGAACAGAAATTCAGGAAAATAGCACATATGACAGATTCTTAAATAACTAAAAGAGCAAAGACAAGAAATCACAAGGTAATTTAGAAATTACTTCTCGGTGAATGAAAACAGCACAACATACAAAACTTAAAGGACTAGGTGAGAATCATGCATAAAGAGAAATTTATAGCTATACATACCAATTTAAAAAAAGAGGAAGGTTCTCAAATCAATAACTTAAAACTTCCACTCTAAAAAACAAGAAAAAGAAGGATAAACTAAATACAAAAAAAAAAAAAAAAAAAAAAAAAAAAAAAAAAAAAAAAAAAAAAAAAAAAAAAAAAAAAAAAAAAAAAAAAAAAAAAAAAAAAAAAAAAAAAAAAAAAAAAAAAAAAAAAAAAAAAAAAAAAAAAAAAAAAAAAAAAAAAAAAAGAGAGAGAGAGAAAAATCAACAAATCCAAAAGCGTAGTCTTTGAAAAGATAAGCAAAACTGACAAAACTTTAGCTAGACTGATGAGAAAGAGATAAAGAGAGAGAGAAGGCTCAAATTACTAAAAGCAAAAATGAAACTTGAAACATTACAATTGACCTTACAGAAATTAAAAGGATTACAAGGAAATCCTATGCACAATTGCACACCGACAAATTAGATAAACTACAGCAAAGGACAAGTTCCCAAGAAGACACCAACTACCCAAACTGACTCAAGAAGAAATCTTTTAACAATCTATCCAAATCTGGGGTGCCTGGGTGGCTCAGTGGGTTAAAGCCTCTGCTTTCGGCTCAGGTCATGATCCCAGGGTCCTGGGATCGAGCCCCACATCGTGCTCTCTGCTCCGCGGAGAGCCTGCTTCCTCCTCTCTCTCCCTGCCTGCCTCTCTTGCCTACTTGTAATCTCTATCTGTCAAATAAATAAATAAAATCTTAAAAAAAAAAAAAAAAACAACCTATCCAAATCTGTCATGTCCCTGCACATACGGTTGTAAGGGAGATAGTACCCTAGAGGATTACCTTTGGTGGGAGGCCTGTTGCCATGGGGAGATCAGCAAGGGTGGCTAAGGTCAGGCAGAAAAAGGCTTATTTTGTCTAAGGAGGAGTAAACAAGACCAGAAACAACAGTGCGAGAAAGTGTGAAGAATCAGCCAGCAGATCAGGAAATCTTTTACCCTGATCTCAGGACATTCCTGGATGGATCATTAAGGAGGGTCCTTAAGCAGCTCAAGCTCAGGGTGGGTGAAGTTCAGGGACCAGGGGAAGGAGAGAAGTTGAACCAATGTTTGCTTAACAGTCTTTTTATTTAATTTGGTTAGGAGGATAAAACAGTTCAGCCAATCATTTAAGAGGCAAGAAATGGGAATTTGGAGGGTTTGTATTTGACCTTATAGGGGAACCAGGGTAGAATCCATGGGTCTTACTGAAGCCATATGTTTAAGGGTGATTTCTTGCACTAAGCCAACTGCTGAACACCAAGGGATTCCTGAACACAAAATCTCACTGTTTTCCAGGATTACAGGCCTCAAGCGAAAATCAATATTGTCTTCACTCTATCCCTTCTCAACTTTAGTTTATCCGCCCACCAAAAAAAAAAAAAAAAAAAAAAGAAGAAGAAAAAGGAAAGAAAGAAAGAAAAAAGAAAGCTGCACCTGATTGGTAGTTTACTAAGTTCTTTTTTGTGTGTGTGTGTGTGCAAATTTCCTTGTTTATTGCTAGAAGTTTACAGCCATATTTGATTCCAACTATATGGCTTACAATTTTTTTCTTTTTTTTTTCTTTTTTTTTTTTATTTCTTTTCAGCGTAACAGAGTTCATAGTTTTACACCACACCTAGGGCTCCATGCAATGCGTGCCCTCCACAATACCCACCACCAGGCTCCCCCAACCTCCCACCCCCCGCCCCTTCAAAACCCTCAGGTTGTTTTTCAGAGTCCATAGTCTCTCATGGTTCATCTCCCCCCCAATTTCCCTCAACTCCCTTCTCCTCTCCATCTCCCCATGTCCTCCGTGTTATTTGTTATGCTCCACAAATAAGTAAAACCATATGATAATTGACTCTCTCTGCTTGACTTATTTCACTCAGCATAATCTCTTCCAG